>JMFS01052662.1:0-15356 GCA_000699545.1 Podiceps cristatus | reverse complement strand
AGTTGGCATTTCTTCCAAAACCACTGTACTGTGAAACTGTGGTCTCAGCAAACTTCTTTCTAGATGACCAGGGCTTGCCAAGAGTAGTCGTTGTGGGAAAAGGTTCCCTGACTCAGAGGAGGCCAGAGGCAGGAGAAGAAGGTCTGATACCTGTTGCACAAATCAGTGCCTCCTCTTTTTCTCCATCCTGCAGCAGCAGCAGCAGTTGCTTCAGTCCCTAACCCAGCAGCACTCATCCTTTGCCACCCTTCCCACGTCAGTCCTCACAGTGATCTTGTTACTCTCACTCCTGTTAATCAACATTGTTTCCCCCAATCTCTGCTCCTTCTTTCTTTCTCCCTTTTCATTCACGCATAGCCATGCCCTCTCTTGCCAAATCTTCAGTCTTCTCTTTTTCACCCCCTTTCCTCTCTACCAACAGAAAATGAGTAGATGTAATTTATTTTATTTGAGGAAACAATGTGTGGCCCTTCATAAGTCTATATTGTACTCAGGTTAGATTTCCCCCAAAAATAATTAGGAAATTCCTTTTAGCAGGAATTTGTAATAATATAACTTGTTTTGTTGTGTTTTGTTTTTTTCTCCCTCCCATTTTCAAGGACCTGCTTAATGACCAATGCAAAATGAGTGTTGGGTTCACCAGCTGAGTCACCAACCTAGAAGCCTTTCAGCTGCTTGGATGGTGAATGAGTTGGTGTAACCCACTTGGTCTGTGACTCTATCTTGCTTTTTTTCCTGAAACCTCAACTCTTTTAGGAATATTAATTTTCATATAGTTTCTCCAAAATAGGGGCTCAGAAGGAATAGAAAATTGAATATTAGGTGGGGAAAATGTCAAATGTATAAGGCAAATTTTAGGCATCTCTGGGGCTTGAACCCTCAGATCTGCAGTCAAATACACTAGAGGGAATTGTCAGCTTCAACCAGCCTCTGTACTTGAGAAGGCGGGGGCAGGTTGTCTGAGACAACCGTTCTTCAAGTATCAACAAATTCGAGACAATAAACCATCCCAGCACCATTCTGAAGCAGGCCAAAAACTAAGACCCTCTGGATAACAACAGTGTATTTAAAAAACAAACAAACAAACAAAAACTTAGTAGAAGAAATCTTAAAATAGAGTATATGAGTAAGAGAGTTAGCTACAGCATAGATGCAGCTCTGCTGTCATACTGACTGGTCTGTGTATTTTGCAAATGTTATGTACTTGATTGCATTATTTACCTTTTGCTGCAAAACTGTGCACTTGGTATATAATATTTTATTTAAAAGTCATTAGCTTTTGAACTTTAATTTCTGAAACAACAGCTCAGTCATGTATGAAAGACAGCCTTCTTTCTAAAAACCAATGATAAATCTTTAGTATAAATATTGATCTCATTTTGATAGTTGATAATTCATACCAGAAGCATAAAACTAACAAGTTTATTCCACAGTTTCAAACTTCCTTCTGCTCTTTTCTGGAGCCATAAGTCTCATTTGTCCCCTCCTTGTATGCTAAAGTCACTGAAAATCATACAAAGTACTTTTCTTTTACATTTCCAGTCCAAAACTTTGTGGTGCACTGAAAGGCAAACAGGTTGAAACTTAATGCAAAATTAACACTAGGATTACAGTTTCAGTTTTCACATTAAATACAACAAAAGCTATCCTTACAACGTTATTTGAAGTACCATAGGGTTAATAATTCTCTGTATTTGGACATAACAGAAATCAACAGGCAGTCATCAAGCTAGGTGCCACTGTTTACCTAGTATTTAGGTATGACTTTTGGGCATTTATGCTATATATCTTCACAAACATACACACATGCACACTTGTAAGCACCTCGCATGTACCTTTAAGAAACCCAAAGACTGTAGTTTTATTTGGCTACTACTTAATGTGAAAATGTATGTAAAATGTGAAGAAAAGCACAGAAATATTTAAGTTACACCCAAGCAACTCAAGGCTGTAATGCCTGAACTCATCATTATTCATTGAGGTGGATCTGATAGCTGGATAAAGCAATATTTTCTTTTCTTTTCTTTTCTCAGTCACTTTGATTCAGAGTATGGGGACAGAATGAAAGACACCATTATTCTTCCAAAAAGTCAAACCCAGAAGCCGTGAAAGCCTATATATTCACATCAAATGGCTTATAATTTGTGCTTTTATATCCTAACTTGGGACAATGACACACACAATGTCTGTCTGTTGTGAATAAAGTTGGGCCATGCAGTCTATTTGGGTGGAAAACTGCTGGTTTAGGTTGTTTTCGTCTTTACCCTTTTTTTCCTGTGCGTGCATGAAGAATTCTCTCTTTTAAAAAATATTATTATTCAAGTGCATGCTGAAATTGAATCATGCTATTCTTACATAATTTTTCATTGGATTGTTGCAACCTATAAAGAAATCCAATTAAATTTCCCTTGCAGGCACAGAGCCTCATTCAGCATGCCTTTATAAAGCTGACTTGTTGTATTGTATGGCATGTCTATGAATTGAGAAGCACAGAGGCCCTGTCCCATTCCTTGTCCTGTGTGACATGATGCAGAGAGAGAGTCCGCCAGCAGTGCTTCAAAGAGCTGTATTATCAGAAAACATAAAGGCTTTGCCATAATTTCTGCTGCCATGGTTTAGAATATGCATGTGCCAGTGCATTTGCAGAACAGTTTTGAGCACTGTATGGTTCACGTATTACCCTCTACTTGTGTGATTTTCACCTTCATTATACTAGGGACATATGACTTTATGTTTTATTCCATGCTAAAGATGGCGTACAGATTCTCTGTTGAAGATAAGGTTAGCAAAGCACTTTTTAGAATGGTGTTCCAGTTTCCCAGGCTGCACAAGTGGAGTGCACACTTTTCCTTTCACAAGGAAGCAGACTGTAAAATCTGTGGAGTTAGATTACAGAGCAGTGGAATTGCTGCACTATTGGCCTGCATGCCTTGCCACAGATTTAAATATCATAGGATGATCTAAACGATCAGCAGGCTCACCCTGGCTGTCTCTGGCCAATAGGAAGGGCAATGCTTACCTTTTTCCATGGACACAGCATGGAGACACACAGAGCCACCTTCATTCAGTATCAGACTTTCCCAAGAGTGGGTGCAAGGACTGTGTATCCTGGATGTGACGGATATTACAGGCTGTACAATAAGACTGCCTTGGCTTGATCAATCTACTTGTTCTTGTTGCTGAGAAAGGCATTGCAAACCATGTTCTGTAGGCTCTGGGCACTTTCCATATCGGAGATTACTGGTTGTCGTAAAATGCAGAATTATTTATCTACTTGGTGGCATATATCTGTCCTACATGTGTAATGAAGTTAACTACAAATGCCTCCTTTCACCTCCTCAAGCCTCCATATCCTGCAGTTAGAAATAAGCTATAAGATTCAAATTATAAACACTATGTGGAATGCAGAGATGATAAAGATTAACCACTATATCTTCCTGTTAATGTGGAATTGATTTCTGTGCTATCTTTCCTGATGTTTCTCCAATCTAATTTAAATGTTCCCAAGTGTTCTTTTCCCTTGAGAAATTATTCTACTGTCTAATGTTATGATGAGGGGCAAAGTGGAGTCCAGATCCAGTTCAAGAACTGAAATATACATGTATGCAACCTTAAGAAAAAAGCAGTATCAATCACATGTTCAAAATCACACACATGCTCCAGTGCTATAAATAGTCTCACTGCCTGGGATTTTCTTCTGATAGTCAATCTAAATTTTTCTTCTTTTAATTTCTTCTCATTACTGCTCTAGTTATACCCCTGTAACTAAGGTAAATAATTAATTGACATTTTAATTTACTTCAATGGGAGCCATTCACACATATCAGAGGACAAATTTTAGCCCTTAATAAAGAAATGAACTATTGTCTCACCAAGCAGATGCTGAAAATTCCAGCCTACACCCACTTACACAAGAGAATTGAGAACTAACTCTTTGCAATGATCATTTGTCCTGGGAGTCATCTGTAAGGGTGGTATTCTATTGATTCTTTACAAACTCAATCTAAAAGAATAGTTTAAAAGGAGTCAGGGCACTCACCCCCAAGCCATATTCACACAATGTTTTTACATTGCTTTAACATAACCTGAGTTTAATCTCATTTGTAGCATGGTTAGTGTGGATGTGGTTTTTCATTTTCCAGAAGCATGCTAACCAGACGTGCTCTTGACCATCTGTTACCTTATTTTGTAACACAGAAGTCTATCCCTCCTAACTAAGTCAGGACTGGGCTAGGAAAAGCCATTTGGAGCAAGTTTTTCACAGCAGGTTGATCTTAAAAGGATACTAATTTGAATCCTTCTTGGTATTATCTCTATCAACTAATTCAATGTAATTTCAACAAATTGTGAGGACCAGTGCTAGCAGTCAGGGAGCTGGGGGATCAGTAACAGAGCTAGAAAAACAGATAAGACAGTACAGTGTTGAACAGAGTAATGCATGTCGACTGGTAACAAGCAAAAAAGAGAGAATGTTTGTCACTTATTAAATGGAAAATTTTGGGCAGTCATGTAACCAGAACTGATTTCAGACTCAAATAGACTATAGTCTGTTTTAGCCACTATTCTGTCAGAAAAAGGCAAATAGGAACAATCTGGATTCAGTACATAACAGAAACTGTCCTTGAAGATGGTATAGTCATTAAACTGGTCAAATGTCACTGAGAAAGCTGTGTTTATATTTAGAGTACATTTCCATGGGCAGAGGAAAACACTTCCTTGGAAGGAATATAACCAAGGACAAGCATGACTCATAGCAGACTTTAATAATGTCTGAGATGGAGGGCTTGCCTTTTTTTTTTTTTTTTTTTTTTATTCTCAGAGGATGAACTTAATGCAATCCTGGGCTGCTGGCTGACTCACTGGGCAGCATGTGGTGGAGAAGACAGTCAGGGACAACGGGGGAAGCGGTGCATCTCCACTGGCCGAACGCAGGTCTGGAGTCTTGGCCCTCCCCAAACCTTGTGCACACTGCTGCTGACTCAGTTTCACCTTAGACCTGCTTTCAAAGATAAGTTCAAACTAGAGGTTTACGCCCAAAACAGAAGAGAGAGCACTAAGCCTCACCCAGGGTTTTCCTGGGGTGGACTCTGCTGCGAAGGACATGGCTTGTCGCTGCTTTTCCTCGCCTGGATGGCTTTGAGCACCTGCCCCTGCAGGCATGCCCCCTGAGCCCTGCACCAGGGGACATCAGAGCCTTCCTTTGGGGACCCGGGGCCAGGCAAAGGGTAGGAGAGATGCGCCATGCAGGCAGGAAGAGTAAAGGAAATGGCCTAGGCGAAAGCACACGTGACACACAAGCTGCTGCTCTACTTCTTCATTTACTTCAGGTCTTTTTGCTGGGTAAAATGATACCAAGCTAAAGAGAGAAGGCATTAAGTGTTGCACTTTAATCAGCCTGCAGCATAGAACAGTAGCTCCTGAACTTTTGGATTTAAAAATCTTCAGCTTTTCCCACTAACACCATGGCTGCACATGCTTTAGGAGTTCATAAATTTTCCTATTTTAACTTTCCAGGTCTGACTGGCAAACCATCTCTCGTAGCTTTGATAACCACCAGAGGTCAGCAAACCACATTCCAGGAACTACTGAAGTGGTACAATAAATTAGTGGGTTTGGGGCCATGTGTTTTGTTTTGTTTATTCAAAGTGCTGTGATTGGCCCCAGTTCCGAGTCTGAGCAGGTGATGGCATTGCCCGTGGCTCTGTGTCACTCAACCCTGCTGCAAGGGTAGAAACACTCTGCTTTAGGCTGCTTAGCACAGGGCCCCATGGGCCACGTCCTTTGAGACAGGCTGAATTATATAAAAGTAGACCAAACCAGGAATATTCGAAAGTAGTAATACCACCCCATTTTGCTGCACTTCCAGCTGCAAGGAGGTTTCCAAGCTCTCTAAACTGCCCCACATCCTGGGCCACAGTGAAATGGTCTCCCAGCGGAGCTTGGGTGCCCACCATGTTGAGTAGGCTGGAAAGGAGTGGGAAAGATGAGGAATTTCTTCCACCTCCCCCATTCCCTGAATGAGACTCTTAGAAGAAAGAATTACAGGGGGTTAGATGTCAAAATTGTCTTATTGCTGGTTCCTGGCTTCGATCTTGCTTTATTTTTTCCTATGGGAATTGGCCCTATGGGGAGTTCTGATTAAGGGCGCATCTACGTCCAGGGCATATAAATATTCCCTTCCATTGCAAGAAACTGGGCTGAGAGTCAGCTGTAAGTGTAGCTTAAAAAACATACATGAGTGAATTGAACAGAATAAACATATAGCTAAATGGATGCCTTTTTGACTCTGTAGGAAGATTTAGAGATAATACGTAGCAGTAGGAATCCAGATGGTTAAAAGATACAAGAGGCTGCAAAAGAAGAAAGGGGGAGGGGGGCATCAGGGCCGAGAGGATTTCTCTGAAATGTGTTCTGCATACTCTAAAAGAAAAATGTGTGTAATTTGGACCCCAAATGCAGGCCAAAGCGACAGCATCTAATAGGGGAAACATGATTTAGAGGACGGTTTATAAACTAAACAAATTTACTGAGTTCCATAAATGAATCTCATGGCAAGATCCACATTTTTTTTTAAAAAGGTGGATAAAAAATATTGTATGTTAAGGGGGGAAATTGAGATGGTTTTTAAGCTGATGTCTTTAGAAATATATGTATATAGTCTTTTTTATAGCTCTTGGCATATAAAATAAGTCATTATTCTAAATAGAAAAATATTGATGATGTCATAGGAGCCATTGCCGGACACATCAAGCTGATCTGATGAACTGGGAAATCAATAGATATTTTCCAAACGAGATGGCATTCCTTTTAATTGGTTGTGTGAACACAATATACTGCAGAGTGAAAACATTTAAAGTTAATTTTCATTTGGCTTGGATTTCTCCATGTGTTTTTCTACTATTTCTTTATGTAGAATTTATTTTTTTGCTTTGTTTTAAGGTTTGATTCTTCTGTTGGCTTGCATACAAATTCCTTATCAGAACAGATGAAATAGCATCTATGCACTGTAGACACTCAAACAGTATAGCTTTGGGAGCTATTTGAATATCTACTGAGATTAGAAAGTATTGAAGATTTCACTCGATAATCACCACACTCCTTTAGGCTGCTTGAAGTCTGTTGAGTTGAGTCTTTTACTTTCATCCCTATCACAGATAAGTAAGGAGTTGTCCTTATGTCCCATAGCAAGTGAACATCAGAATTTGGAACAGAAATCCTGGCTGCTCTTGCTTTAAACTAATCACCAGGCTGTATAAATGGCACACGTGGTAGATCAATACACTAATATACAATTCAGGTGTTATTAAGTAATATTGTATGCCCTCTGTAGCTCCCCAGACTCAGAATTTTCAAGGGCATATAATAATGAAACGTTTATAAAAAACCCCAGTTGATCAGAAAAGGACACTAGACAGGGACCTCATTTGTACAAACTACTTTAGCTTTCTGGTTTTGCATGTGAGTATGTAAGGAAAAAATTCTGACAAATATTTGTTCATTCTTCAGGCACCTAACTTTTTTTGTGATCTTGGTCTTTCATCAGCTTCAATTTCTTCTCCTGAAGGGGGAAGGTACAGAGCTGGTAGCAATCTGTAAAGGTAAGGAACATGCAACTATATGGTATATTGTCCTTTTCTTTTTTTCTTTCTTTTTTTTTTTTTTTCTTCTCTGTAATTTTAAAATAAACTTTTATATGGATTTTGTGTTAGTTAAAGTTGTTGTCTTATCGAAGGTCTTCAATTTATTCCCACAACTGTAATGGCAAAGCAAATTTTCTGCCCCAGTGGAAGTGCTGCTGTTCATGCAGGTATTCATACTTTCACTGGGACTTACTGAACCTATTTGGTGATTATATTGCTAGGAAAATTACAGTTTTTGGGGGTGGTTTTGTCATGAAGGTCTCTACAACTGTCAATTGTGAGCATAGTGTGCTCACTGGGCTCATTTTGCTCTGGTGCTAAACACCAATTTTATATTTACTTGCCATTAATCTCATACATTTGGCCCCAAACTTTCCTGCCTAACCTCTTCTTGATTTGAATCTTCTGACAGAATTTAATTCACAATTTGATTACAGTTTATCTTGTCCTTACTGAGAAATATTAGTGGATTAAAGAAACTCAGGGATTCCCCTGATATCTATCCCCCATTTGATATTACTGAATACATCAATGTGAGGTCCTATTATTTATTTCCACTGTAATAGTGGCAGACGTCTTGAGGACATTGCTTTGTTCATTGGCATGAATGATGCGTTTGATCATTTCATTGCATGAAAGCCATTAAAAAAATATACATATCTTAAAACGGATTAAATCTCCACAGAAGACAATGGCAGAAGTTACACTGAGAAATTTAGCATTTTGCTCATTTTAATATCCAAATTTTATTTTCAGTGGACAGGGAAGATAATGACTGTAAGGGAGCTCCCTCTTATTCCATCCTTCCAGAAACTTTTCTTTGTATAACTTTTTAGTCTTTCTTGCTTTTTCAAGTGCCAGTGCCTTACCTTTTGCCCACACTTTAGCATTTGTAGTAGTTTCTTTAGCAGTGCTCTGTGCCCAGCCAATTGTACTATCTATTCATTATTTTTTCCTGATCAGTTTCTGGTAATCCCAGACATCTATTCTTTACTCATAACACATCTGGAGCTGCTTCTAGTACTTCATTGATTTTCTTAATATATAAATAATATACCTAAGCATTTGTAGAATGCCCTCGACTGTAGCATGTAAGTGCCGAGTATCTGCCACTTACTAGGAAAAGTGATAGGAAGTCAATTTTTCAGCTTCTGCAGAGGTGAGACAAAAAGAAAGAATGTTTTCATCTTCTAATTAAGGAAATTTAGGAGAGCCACAGTGTAACTTTCATGGAGCCCAGACTTTTTCCCAGTTCTGTCTGGAAAAATAAAGCCTTTTTGTTGCTGTAAGGACATTAACAAGTCAATGGTTACAGTCATAGGCCAAATAACAACTGCACTGTAACTTTGCACCTCTAAAATTATGCAAATGCACATTCATGTTCACAAAACCTGGCCATCATAATTTATAGTGCAAATATTTTTTGAGTTAACTGTTAACATTTCATGCGCAAACACCTTGGAGAACAGATGTGATCCTTCCACTTACACAATTCATAGAAATAACTTTCCTGATTATAACTTGAAAACTAGATTCATATTTCGTAATGAAGAAGGGGTGTTGGCCTGAGTCTGGCAAATAGTTGACCATCTTGATGGGTGAAGCTACTTCCATGTCCCTGTATGTAGTGTCTGAGCTAAGTTTCTTACCCTCAGTAACTTGCAAAGCTTTTAGTTCTTCGCAGACCATAAAGGTAGGAGTTCTTTTCCTGAACTTCTTAACT
Organism: Podiceps cristatus; assembly: GCA_000699545.1. Classification (NCBI taxonomy): domain Eukaryota; kingdom Metazoa; phylum Chordata; class Aves; order Podicipediformes; family Podicipedidae; genus Podiceps; species Podiceps cristatus. The sequence goes on along the minus strand of JMFS01052662.1, from coordinate 5,993 downwards.
AAAATTCCCTAAAAGAGTAATAGCTGAATTCCACTCTTATCTCTTGTTTATTTTTAATGCACCTTGGCTGCATTTTGCTAGGCATGTTTTTCTGTATGTGGAACAGAGATTTAATATCATTTCTTGAATCTTTTAACGCCACTCCTTTGGAAACGAAACCCATTCTCTTAACTATTCTGAAAAAATGCAGCAGAAGCTGTAATTCTTGAATGGCTCTAAGTAAAACTACAGTTTCTTTTTCCACCAGGGAACAGATGAGGAAGGTTATCTGGTATGTGGAAAAGGAAGAAATTTCTTGTAGTCAATAATCGCATGGGTGAACAAGTACAGTAACTTCATAAATAGCAGTACTGGTGAACGTCAACAAAAGTTGTTCAGCTTAGTTGAAAACCACAAGCTTAGAAAGATGGCTCAGACTTATACAAACCTGTTTCTCCATTGATTTTATAGATTTTGCATTTCTGGTGTGATTTCCTAGATATGGGAATGATGGGTGTGAGACTAGGAACTATGAAGATCTTGCTGCAATTCAAGGAATGAGGCAGGAGCTGGACTGCCAGTTTATGAATCACAGCTCTGTTGCTTGCTCCAAGGAAAAGGAATCTTAGCCACATGTTCCACAGGTGTATCTTTGGCTCCACTGTGACAGCCAAGAGAGGCAGAACTATAGCTCAGCTCTCTTCATACCCCTACCCAACACATCTTCAATGTAACAGCTCAGAGCTGTGTGCAGGACACTAGGGTTGCTTGTTGTTTTCCTTTAACTCTTCTTAAATCTGCTAATTGGTACTTAATCAGTAAAATGATTGACTTCATAAAACACTCACTACCTGTTGTGTTTGGCCATCATTGCTTCTGTACGCTGTGTAGATGATAAAAACTTTTTCAGTATGACAACTATCTAAAGAAAATGAATTTATCTCTCAAATTCTAGAGGAAATGATCACTCATTCAAGAGTCAGGGATTTCTCAGCTCTGTCAACAAACTGTCCATCAAAATACTTGCAAATTACAGGAAACAGAACTCTACAATTCACTGTGAAGTGACTGTGTCACTTGCTTTTATGAAATCATTTGTGAATCACTTTTTATACTGTTTGACCAGTGTAACTCAGGCTGACCTTTATATCTGGAGCAACCAATGTAGGATTCCCATTCAAAGCTGAATCTCAGCAGTGTCCAATGGGCCATCATGTGCATGCTCCTCCTAACTCCTCTTCCTCAGGATTTCCACTTCCTCTAGTAGAAAGTGTTCTTAAATTCATGCAGTCCTGCTGCCTGAAGCCCCGGACCCCAGCTGTGCCGGGAATCAAACAGCAATCTTTCATGTGCAACAGGCTGTACATGTGAGGACCTCCATATAATATTGATGAGATTAAAGGGTCTTCTTGACTGATTTTCTAACTTTAAAATAGAGAAGTAGGATTTAAAAATCTTGCTACTGTTTCACTCCCTACCTCCTTTCCTTCCTTCCTTCCTTCCTTCCTTCCTTCCTTCCTTCCTTCCTTCCCTCCCTCCCTCCCTCCCTCCCTTGCTTCTTCCCCTCTATCCTTTTTTCCTCTTCTCTCCCTCCTTCATTCCCTCCTTCCCTCCTTCCTTGTTTCATTTTTTCTTACTCTTTTTCTCTTTCTTCTCACGTGTTTAATATGTATTCAAGACTGCCCTATCAAAAGAATTATTAATTAGACAACCATTTAGATATTGGATCTCATTTCATTTTTTTCTCAAATATTTATGAGACATGCATATTTATGAAAATGCTCATTTTGTAATCTGTAAACCTACTTTATGAGTTTGCAGTCAGAATTTAGTCTTGCCAGGTTTTTGCAAAATCCTATTGCTAAATCTGACCTAAATCTGTTAAATATTGACTCCAGACTTGTCAGGCAGAAATGTTATTCTGGTAATAAAACAACTCTATTAAAGATCATTGATATTATAACTGAGATAACTTCACAACGTGTGTATCAGTGTTTATTTTAATGAAAGAGATTTCCTGGCACATTGTCAGCTAAACGTTTTATACTGAGAGCTGCCTGGAAAAAAATTAGACATGTTAAAATCAGCCTGTAACAGGGCTTGTGATTTTGTTTTTAAGTCTTTGTAACTAGAAGTGTGTAAATGGAACTGCATCCAGTAAAGCACAATAATTTATTCTAGAAATTAGCAAGCCCACGTTCTACCTATAAAATCATTCTCTGTGATGTGCGACTGGCCTTCATTTCAGTGGCCTTGATTTATAGTTAGAGTTTGTTTTATTTTCAAGGGATAGAGACTGGGAAGCAGCCGGACAGAGCTATTAAAGCCGTTGTGCACAGCAATTTTTCAGGGGTTTATTAATTCTTGCAGAGAATAAGCCAATGAACTGAGCATTTTTCAATGCGAGAACACCTTTTTAAAAGGAGGTTTTCTTGATGAATAGATGTAGACAGCACAAAACAAAACATATGAGTGTTTGTTGTATGAACTTAACTGTTTCTGTTTAGTCACATTCTCAGCCGCAAAGACTTATCGAAATGAGGGTTCACATTTACCAGTCATGTATTTCCACTGATGGTGGTGGTTTTGGGCCCCATTTTTCATTGATGCTTGTGTTTTTTTGTTGTTTTTTTTTTTTTGTTTTGTTTTGTTTTGTTTTTAACAGAAAAAAGCCCCAGATTGCTACAGAGAAGAAAGACAATCAGAATAACTTCATTTCAGTGAACAGATAGCACAAATGTTCTCTAAAACAGAAATGCTGATATTTCCAGATAAATTAAGGTGGAATGTGGCTTTGTGGCTTAATATATGGAAGTAAATTCTAATTAAAACTATTCTAATTAAAGAGTATTTTAGTCAGTAAATCTATTAAAAACAAAAGAGTGTGTCAGCTACTCCAAAACTGCAGCATTTGCTTAAAAAGCATTTGTTTCTTTTACTCTCTCTCTCACAATGTTTTCTTACGTGTCTTGTTTCTGAACATGTCAGCTGCTCTTGGGTCAAAGTTTTTGAGGGCTTCAGAGAGGATGAATCCAGGGAGTCTCTAAGTATTTTAAGCACAAATGTGTTCAGATCACATGCCGTCCATCAAATGTGAGCAACATTTCTTGGCTACAAGTGAGATGTCAGATTCATCTGCTTTGAATGCTGAGAGAACTAAAGGGATAGATACCTACCGATGGTTGGACAGACTAGGCCACGTGTAGGCCCTGCTAGCAGCTCTCTCAAATTGCAAAGGTCATGCAAAAGGCTGAGTCTTCTCTTAAGTTACCATTAAAGGCACTGAAGACCACAGTTGTCTCAGGAGAAGACTACTAATTCATGTGGTTCAACTACATATGTGTGTTCAGAATTCAGAGTAAAAACACGATTTCATAGTGCACTTGATATTTACTTAAAAGCTTCCTATGCTAATGAGTCAAAGATGGATGGATCACTTGCTTCTCTAATAACAGTAGCCCTCTTTTCATGAGATTTGTTCTCATCTTTGTGCTAAAAGATATCCAGAGACTATGCACCAAGTCCAACTCTCACTTCTGAGGGACAGTATTTTGTGGCTTCCATCCGACTGAAAGCATGCAGCACTCCTTGGGATTCAGCACCATATTACAAAGGGAAACAGAGGCGGCTGTGAGCAGCAATGATCTGCCCTCTCTGAACAGGTTAATCAGGCTGGCAAGTTGCTATTCCGCACTCGCTGTGCTATGCAATCTCACACCTACCTTTGTGGGTGCTGCAGAAGCAGGTGAAGAGACCTGAAACCACTAGAGTTATTTCTCTGTTGATAATGAAAAAATCACTGGAAATGGTAGGGTGAATAAATCATTTATGTGAACATCCTTTCTTCTTAAGCACTGGTTATGCAAAGTGCTCAGCAGGCTTGATTTTACAAGCCTCCTAAATGTTGTGCTTTAGCCTGTGTGCAGCTATGAGGCACCTTGTGAGGAGTTCAAGGGGTATGCCAGCCAGGACTGCAGCCAATGGAACAGCTCTGAGAAAGAAAAAAACATGGATTGGACTCAAAGAGAGAGACAAAAAAAGACTAATTTGCTGGTTAACAGTAATCCCAATTGCTGGGCAGTTCAAGGGGGCGAGATGGAAACCATTCTTATGTTAGTGGTGCTGCAGAAGGTTAAAGGCTTTGGCAACTAGGTAAAATGACCCCCTCCCCAAATCATTGCATTTTAGACAGAGTTTTCTGGCATTGTTTCAAATTGTGTGTGTATAAATCCTTCAGAGTTGTCAGCAAAACTCCCAGATGTCTTAAAATTTCCTTGAGGAATCTTCACATTGATTTGAAGAGAAGACAGGTGCAAACGTTGAAATGACTCTTTCTTTCCTTTCCCTTCTCTCACCTACACAAGGTTTCCTCTCTGAAGCACTTAGTATTTTAGCAAGTAGCATAGCTGTGCCATGTCTGTCTACTATCACCTTATGTACCGTGGTAACACTTTACATTATCTTACAACCAAGTCCCACATTGCAGATTCAAACCAGGGATGTTAGAGTTCATTGGCATTTTCCTTTCATTGGGCCAAAAGAAGACTGAAATTGGTAAGAAAGGAAGAACCAGAGGTGAGCGAAGTAGACTGACTCACAATCCATCTTTTCTCTATCATGAAGGCATGTACAAGCAGGATAGGTTTCTGAAAAGCAGGATCATATTTTCTCCTCACCATATACAGAAAACATGAAGTTAATGAATTTGCCTATCTCGGTTTCAGCCTGCCCAGCTATTAGCTGCATGGCGAACAGAAGCATGAGCAGAACTGTGTAGTCTTAGCCCTCCATAGCATTTTAAAGTCCTTGCCCCTGCCGCTTTTCCAGCCCGCCTTCGAGCCAGCCATGGCGGCAGAGCACTCTCCCCATGCTGGGGCGCCTGCGAGGAGCCACTCTGCAGAAAACCACACACGCGAGTGTTTTGTTGTGACAAGCTGGGAACGGGTCTGTCTGTGCAGGTCCGTGTGCCTGTGTTTATGTGATTCCGAGCCTTTGTTGTGGTATGAAGCCTGGAAGGGAGTGAGAGACAGCTGCTGGCAGAGCGCCGGCGGGAGCGCCGGGCGTCCGCCACCCCACCGGCCGGGAGACCAAGGGCCCAGGGGAGGGTGCTCGTCATGCCCCGTGCCCGGGGGCCAGAACCCCGTTCCGTGGAGGAGCGGGCAAGTGATTCGGAGGCGCTCAGCTTGTGCGCCCATGCTCTCGCCGGCCTCGAAACGCACACTCCAGGGGGAAGCTGAAGTCTCGTAACTGAGTGTTAATTATGTCTGAGTGGATTCTAGAGAAAAGGAAAACCATATACTGTATCAGCAGAGAAATGGTTTCACTGTGAGGAAACTAATGATGCTTTTATCAGGAACAATATAAAGATTGCTTTTTTACTAGTGTGTGTCCCACAGGGTTTGGACTATGAGATATTTCTGTATCTGGCTTTAGGTTCCTCTGAGCTTTTACATAATCAAATCAATATAGCTATGATTCACCCTCTGGCAACAACTGCTCCTTGCAAGTTGCTGCTGCTTCTTTAGTGACTAAAGAGGAAATAAATAAATAAATAGAAAGAAACTTATTACAAATCCGTAAACATTGATTTGTTTGGTCTTAGATTTTACTTTTTTTAATTGCCAGGGAAAAAAAAGAAGAAAAAGGAGGAGGAGGCAGAGGGATATATGAGTTTGTGGTCAATGGGGCAGACATGTGATTGCTAGTCTGATAGTTTGGGGAAAAAAAAAAAAAAAAGTGGATTGATAGGATTTCATGAACCAACATGAAGTATTGTCCAGACACTGACTGAAGGGCGACTGAAGGGCAGATTGGGCAAGGAAGGGGCAGAAGCTGCAAAAGCCAAGGCAGGCACGGAGTCCAGAGATGGGAAAATTTGATTTTGCACTTACAGCACTGTATTGTTTGGATCTGCATCTTGACTTATACATTGTTTAGTGGGAAGTTCCAAAACTGAGTTGCCCATCTCTATTTTCCAGGCAAGCAAAGGAAGTTTTCCCCCCTTCCCGCCCCCC
>JMFS01052658.1:0-19221 GCA_000699545.1 Podiceps cristatus | reverse complement strand
TCTATGATTTTATGATTCTATGATTCTATTTCAGTTCAAGAAGTGTCATGATCTTGCTTAGTGTCATTAATAGTCTTGTGTTAGAAACTGCTACGATTACTGTTCTTTGTGGGTACCCATTTCACTGCTTTCAAAACAATTCACAGAAGGATTTTCTTATGAGGAATTTTGCAAGATCCCTCGGTGTGTTGTACAGCAGCAGCAGAGTGATGACTCCTTCCACATTGGTGCTAAACCAGCTGACTGATACGGTTTGGAAGAAGATGGTGCCTAGGTAGCCGAAAGCAAATCTGCTCAGGACACCGAGGACACAACTGTACACAAATCAGTTGTGGCGCTTCAGTGTGTGGATATATTTGGCATGTTCCTCAAGGGGCTGAGCTGGTTCTTAGTGCAGCTGCTCAAAAATGAGAAATAGAAAAGACATGAAATAATGTGAAGATCTAAGCTGGAAGTGGGCTTCTCTTTTATTCTGTTGACATTTTTGATTAACCAAGGAAGAGACTTTTTTCCACCAGAACAAAGGAAGAAACCCCTCTCTCTCTCCCTCCAGCTCCCCAAATCATAAGTGCCAAATCACTTTCATAAGTGCCTGGTTTGGAAAAGAAAGAATTTTTTTTTTTTTTTCCAGCCAGCTCTGCTTCTTGGAATAGTCATTTTCCCTAGTGTTGACAAGGTTTTGTAATATTGTTAGAATATTTTATGCATCATGTGGTGCCTGGCATGTGCAAGTTTTATTTTAGGCCTTGTACCACAGCAGTAAGTCACTCTGGTGAACCCTTACAAGATACAGGCATATCACTGTATTGTAAACAAAGGGGTATCAAGTGATCTACAGCTATTAACCGATGAAATCAAACAACCTAGCACTTTCTCTTTTTTTTTTTTTTTTTTTTTTTTTTGTAACTTCTCCACACAATTGTTTGATGTGGCTTGAAAAACCAAAAGCATATGACTAGTGTGATATTTCACCCCCTCAGAAGATCAATTAAATGAACTGTGGTTATGAGTGTTTCGGTGCAGTGTCCATGCTATGCCCTGTCACACCAGACATTTTCTGCTAATACCATGACACAGTTGTTAAGCCAAATTTAGCTTCTTCATGGAGAAAACAATTATGCATTCTAACAGCAATATGATCACATACTTTGGGAAAATATTTATAGTTTGGCTATAGTTAAGCGATTGTTGCTAATAGAGAAATGCTTATGACCACTGAAAGGATTTTAAATAGACAACCTTGAAAATTACAAACTAATAATAGGAACCAGGAGCTCTGTATTGACTTTTTATTTAATTTAGACTTTAAGCAAAATGGAAAGATGACTATAGACCAGAACTGGTTTAGCTGTGTATAATTTCAGTGTTTTCACTAGATTGGTTAAAATGATCCATCAATAATTCCCCTGAATTCCTTGTGACATTTTATTTCAGCATCCATTGAACTCTTTCTGTGGCTTACCTCATTAATTACACAAAATAATATGTTTTGGAAACAAAGAATTGTTCTTCCTCCCTGTTACCTGATAAGAATCATGATTGAGAGCTGGGGATAAAAATCAGAAACACAGGCTATTTGCAAGTATTAGCTGGTAAGAACAAGTCACACCTCTGTTATTGAGAAATTAAGATTTTCCTTCAAATCAACAACATTTTCTGATATTAATTAGTGATAACAGAATCCTGGAAACAAATCAAACATGGATTTAAGTTTAAAAGAAAAAGAAAATAAAAAAGAGCAGGGATATTGCTATAATTAGAAAATAGCCCCAGTACACAGAGTGCTGACTTCTATATCATACAGGGAAGGAAACCATTTTCTCATCCTCTGAAACTTCTTGCTGTTACAGAATTTTTCCTGCTCTGCGCTGGGATGAAACCAAGAGCTTTCAAAGTTTGTGTGAAACACCCAGAAGTCACACTCGATCCAAGAACAACTGTCCATGCCTCACCAGTGCCGAGTGAAGGTCCCCGCAATGGGAGGAGTGGGAGCCTGGTCTGACTGCCTGCCTCCTTTCAGCCGGCACTTCCACCCAAGAAACTGCGAAAACTAATACATTCCTGCAGATTCACTTCTGACAAGTCAACATGTTCTGACAAATACTAGATTAAGCAGAAAATTCCAAAAGTGCTCTATTTCTGACACAATGCGGAGGCAGGTATATTGTTTACTGCAACAAGTTTAAACCCACATGACAGAGGTGGTACTGCAGCGGAGAGAGAATGATAGCTGGGATAGTAGATGAGGATGAGGATGAGGATGAGGATGAGGATGATCGACCACCAATACAGGAAAAAATGTGCAAAGTTACTTGACAGACACCTACTTTGTTGCAGTATATTCTGTGCTATGTTCTTGTTTTAGTATGTTCCCAAATAGATTTCCCACCCAGTATGTCCCTCAGTCTTCATTTTACAATCCTCTCCATTCTTCCAGTGACTAAAAAAGAGGATCCCTAGCTGTTCAACAGTAAACGCCAGTGTGCACTGCAGAGAGATTTAGAGCCATAAATACTGTCTGACTTATTCTTTCCTTCAAACATATCTCGGGATGCGAGAGCCAGTATCGTCAGATAGGCTACTCTGCCCACACACAGTTGCAGGTATGAATCTGTCCTCTGGAGACAAAAAATTCCTCCTTAGAGTCCTTTGGCAAATGAGAGCCGAAGCAAAGAGCTTAACAGCAAGAGCAAGGGTGGGATTCTGTGCAATGCAAAGGATGCCAGAAATAATAGGTGCTGTATTTCACCACTACAGGAAGGAAAATATGAGCAGTAACTGGAAACCAAGTCATCTTTGTTCTCGTATGTGAGCTCCATCGTTGTGTCTTCCTTTGTATGTTTTTGAGGCGCTTCACGCATCCTACCAGACAGAAATCTACTGATTCCCATCTATGGGAAGCTCAGGCGCAGATTTATGAGCAGCTCTCATGCATTCCCCACAATGCATGTCTCCAGCACACTGTGTATCTTTCCTCAAGGTGCCTGAAATCAGAATACACGTGATCTACTGTGAGACAATTATAGCTCAGGGAGGACGTGGGACTTATGTGAAGGGTACAGTGTACAACTCCTTTTTTTCACAGTCCTCACATCATATACACTCCACTGTTCCTCAGTGAAACTCCTGTGACATTTGGTGCCTCTTTTTATCTGTATTTGACCCAGGGGCTTTCTCTATTCTACTGCTGCAGCCCGTAGCAGAGTTGATTTTTTGTAACCCCCAGACTAAGTCATGCAGACGCACCTCACTTGAATACATTCTGAAGAAGCAGGAAAACTTTGGAGAGTTAAAAATTCAGTTTCACCCCTCTTCAGAAGTCCCAGTCCTTCTTAGCACATACTTAAATGTAATTTCAGTTGAACTTAAGCACTTGAAGAGTTTTGAACCAAAATACTTTTGCTATAGATACACTTTTTGAATACAAGTCAAAAAACTAGTTGCTGCCTATCTGTTGCAAAAGGAAAACAAGTAATCCCTTTGTTCCTCTACTTTGTTTGAATGATGGAAGCTGTTCATTCTTTTGTGACCTTCCTGTGACTTGTGTGTCAGTGTGTCTTTCATGTGTCTACAGAAGACTTGTAAGCTTTGGCCTGTGATAACTATCAGCAAGCAATAGCTGTGGATGGATTATTTCTTTTGTAAGAGATATTTTCAAAGCCTGTGTCATGATGTGCTCATTTTTCCATCCCTCAGCAGACACTAGCTTGTATAACTGATGAGAAAATGGATTTTGGTTAACTGTTGCCAGTGGCTAATAATGATGTGTCATATCAGTGTGCCTGGCAACCTCAAGTGCTATGGGTGATGCTTCCCACCAGGCTTGGCCTTGAGTGTTTGCATACCATTAACGACTTCCCAATGGCAATCTTTTTCCTACAAGTTTCATTCTCCCTAATTACAGTCTGGGTGATAATTTGTAAACACTGAACATCATGTCTCTTCTTCACGCTGTTTGCCACCGTACTGACAAGTCAGCCCTGGCCTTATTGTGGAATAAAATTCAAGCTGTCATATGCAAGGAAGCCAGAAAACACAGTCATGGTTGTTTTCCTAGCCCTCATTTCAGCAACTTGGTTCCCATTTAACTCTGATCACAAAGCACTCCACAGACCTGCACAAGCTAAGACAACATGCTGACATGAAAGCAAGTGTTTTGTAGGTTGGTTGGTGCATTTCATTTTTCCTTGTTTTATTACAGAAAGGGAAATGACAGGGACCTGCATGCCCCACATACCCCTGCATGTTCGTAGAAGAACACATTTGGTCCTCAGATAGGTCATTTCAGGTTAGGTAACAGTAGAGCCATGTTAATTCGCATTTCACAAACTCTGTTGTCAGCAAATGGTAGCCTTTTCCCTGCTTTAAGGAAATATTTGATAGCATAACTTTGTATTTTTTCCAGTGCGATAGTACTTCTTGTTACTTCAGGCTCCAACAGACTTGTGGTGGCAAATTTATATAGGATAACCATAGTGATTACTGCTCTTGAGAGTTCAGTTTGCTTTACTACCCTGGAGCAAAATCCATGCCAGTTCAGGACCTGATTCCCTGTGGATCAGAGGCCCTGCCATGGAGACAGCAACATCATTTAACAGGACAGGGCAACTGAGAGAGGGGGATGAGAACAGCTCCATCCATCCAACTTTAATCTGTTGTTGCAAACCTGCCACAGCACTGGCATCAGCTTCAACTGACTAAGCCCACAGTGAATGTGTCAGCATCAGACTTTTCAATTAATTGACTGCATCTGTAGACAAGGTTGGTTATATGTAAGACATTTACTGAGGCTAGACCTATTTTCTATGTCCACAGATTAAAAATGTTCTTTAGTCAGAATTGCTAACCAGAATTAGCTACTTTGAGTTAAAATAACGGAGAACAAAGAAACTTGAGAGAGCAAGTTAGCAACAAACATACAAATGACCCATGAGTTGAATTCAAATGGCTAATCTGAGTTAAAATCCAAGTTCCCTCATCTTCAGCACTATTTTAATTTAGGTTACTCATCCTGACTAGGATGGGAGCATAACTTTCCTGCAGCATGATATGTACACTAACATGATGCATTTTCCCAGTGCATAGAGTCACAGGACTTAGTAGCGGTGGCTCAAGTCATAAATTCATTCATAACAGAGCTGAGAGGTTTCTGTGGCACTCTGTGTGCATGCAGATGGCTGATGGTGAAGAACTGGTGGGCAGGGCACATCCTAGGTGATTGCTGGAGGATCTACCATTAACTAAATCCGCTACATATCCAGTGCAGTCATGTGTGTCAGAAGAAATTGCTTTCATTAGCATGTTCAACTGATCTGCAAGCCTTTTCTTACAATATTTAAATAATAAAAAAAAAAGAATCTAAATTCTCACTGCATAAAATATACTCTTTAACATACATCAATATACCATTATAATTCACAGCATCTATCAATAGAAGCATTTTTGTTGTCTGCCAGGTTTATTTTTAACAGGCATTAAAACATAAGAACACTAATCTATCCTTTGCAGTGGAGAAAATGTTATACTCATTTAGCATTATTTTTTGTAGGCGTCCTGCAGTGCAATAAAGTGTAGCATGTTTTCTTTGAAACTTGTTTCAGATCTTAACATTCTAAAGTCAACTCATGTCTTAAGTCTGTAGCACAACTGGATTTATTTAATATTTTTTTTTTGTTGTAATGGGCTACAATGGCACTACAGGTTCTTTCATAACGAGCCTCAGCAAACACTCACTGATATACTACAAATGAGTGGAGCAGATCAAGAGCTATACATTGCTCAAAAAGACTAATTTAAAAGGTGATATACAGCACTTGTTGGGATCCAGGGAAATGTCTCATGTGAGGAAGCGGTACTGATTCTAAGGGCTGAGGAATCAATTCCACAAAGAACAGAAACTAGAAAAGTTCAAAATATAGAGACAATAATCGAAAAACAAGGAGGAAACACCCACAATAAGGTAGGTCCTCCGTTGTTTGTTAATGCTTATATTTCCAGATGAATTTTGATCTTTCAGTACAAGAGGACAGCTTTCCACATCTGGATGCATAAGGATGGGAGGATTTTAAAAAGATCATTATATTGTTTAGTGATAGCAGGAAAATAGAAAGTAACCTTTGAACAGGACAAGACTATTGATCGACTCCATTAATCTGAAATGCAAATCAGCAATTGTGGAGCTTCAGTAAGAAAATACCTGTGATACTATTGTGCCTCTTTACTACTCCACTGGTAGTAAAATAAATCCAGTTCCAGCACAGACTTAAGCTTGGTATAGGCAGCAAATGATTCAGCCTGACAACTGACACGTGAACATCTTATGCAGTCCAAGTGTTTGGTCCAAGTAGAAAAGAAGCCGGGGAGGGGGTAGAATGACATGTTATGCTTGTTATTGTACATGTCATGACCAACAACACAGCGTGAGGTTAGTCTTCAGTTTCAGATGAGTCAATACGGAGATATTTGGGTTTCACTCCCAATTTTTCATGTGTCTGGACAGATTAATTAATCTCTTAATGTATTTTCACTGCATATGCAAAGCAAAGACCTTTATTGACCCTAGCCAGTTGAGATAAATGCAGACATGTGCCCTGGTTCACCAAGGAAGTCATACAAGCTCAGGCAAAGATGCAAGTTTCTTTTGATGCAATAAAAACACCTTACAGTAGGAGAAAGCAGTTTTCTCGTAGTTCTGAGTCGATCCTGTTGATCGACTTTTTTGCATGAGTCTGAGCACTTTGTGGTTGTCTGTACAGAACGGGGACAGTGTAATTTCCTTGGAATGTAGTTCCTCCTTTCGTGAAGAGCCAAGTTGGCAAACCTGGCTGCAAGCACAGTTTTAGCTCAATTCCCTTAACTACTCTCAGCACTTAGATTTTCTACCCTATGCTTTATGGTTATAACATCTATCTACCCGAATTCTTGCATCGAAATGCAGAGCAGATTTTGGAAGCCTCTCCTGTCTTGCAAAGCTAACAGCCTTCCATACTGTGATAATTAAAGGGATGGCATGGGTCATAAAATGAAGAAGATTAAAAGGCAGATAGCCATGAGTAACCAAGAGAGCATACAGATTTCATCTAAATGTTCTAACAGCAATTATGAATGATTTTGATGCAGGGCATTTCCTGCAGTTTAACTGTCATTTGGTGCTAATGGTTCTTGAGAGTCCCTGAGACAATAACTCTTCATAGCCAAACATTAATCTCTTTAAATAATCTCTTAAAAAAAAAAAATCTGTACATCTGTACATGATAGTGATGATAAAGATGGAAACTGTACCAAAGGATCTACATGCACACCAAATTATTCACTTTCCTTTTGATGTCATAGTAAATATAATAAGTATAATAATAACAGCAACTAAAACCCAAAAAGCCCCCGAATTCCTCCAAGGTGTGGTACAAATACCTAGGATACCAAGCAAAAGAAATTGTGCTGGCTGTGTTCTTTTCTCTGAAAGAGCTGGCAGGACGGTGTCAGACAGCGGCTTTTCCGCTCCGCGGGAACACATAAAGCATGCCACTGGGTGCCATGACTTCACCCTTCTCAGTCAATGTGTTTCTGAGAGCCACAAGGCAAATTAGTGACAAAACCTAGGGTCAAGGATTCCCAATAGGTTGCTGATGTCTTGCTTGATACATAGTTCATCAAGCCGAGATGTCACGGTCAAACTTTGTGCACGGTCCCAGCGAGATCAGCACATCTGTAGGAGTGAGCTGGGCCCCCAGATTCGGAGAGCTTGCCCAAGGGCTGGAATGAGACTCCTGGGGTCTGCCAGGCAAAGGAGAAACTGGGAAAAAGCTCTGCTTGTGGACCTCTGCCAGCACTGCACAGAGGCCTTTAGGTTGCCTCCAAGCCCACTCCTGGCATCTGGGAGCTTTGTGAGGCTGATAAACTGGTTGGGCCTGGCACAGCCCATCGGGCTGATACTGTGATTTGCCCACATGTATTATATCTAGTGCTGGAAAGTAGACTGCACTCCTTCCGTGCTCAGGCTGGCTCCACAAGCAGTGTAACCATGATTGCTCTATCTGAGATACTAGCCCTGCCAAAGACAAACTGCCTCTGTACAAAACTAACTCGGTGGCCTTTGCCCCATGAAAAAATGTGATGCAGACCCTTAGAATGGCTACAGAGAAAACTGAATTGGCTGTGTTTGTAAATCGGATAGTGGAAGTAATGAAGTCTATATTTATGCCTTAGCTTACCAGAACACGTCCTTTATCTGATACCAAAGTTAATAACCTGATGGTCTACTTAGCTTCATAGCAGCTTTTTGATAATCAAACAGGAGCAATGTCAAGGATAGTGTTCATTTCCCATCTGTGTTTGGTTAGGAGGTTATGACCTTTTCTTTTTAATGCTGACCTCGCTTTTGTCACTGCAAGTTTATGTTATTGCAATGCACTTTAACTGATGCCCTACTTCCACTCAGTTTAGAAACTGAGTTAATGACGGCTCATTGGCATGACTGCTGCCTTGCTGTGAACCTGTGATTCATGATCTGCTTCCAAGGACTTTACAGTATTGGTGTTCATAAATCCCGAAATGGCCTGGGACCAGCCTATCTGACATCCCGGCTCTCACCAGAGGCAACAGTGTCACAGCTACAATCAGTAGAGTGGCTGATCTCGAGCAGCCTCAGCTCCTGTTTTTTGGCAAATCTCCCTCAGTGAGAGTCCGTCAGCTGCAGCTTTTATTCTGAAATATTGTGCTGACCTTCAGAAGATGCTGAAAGGCTCAATAGTTTGAAGAAGGTGTTTAGGGATGGCTGAGAGCTCTGAGTTTTTTCATGCAATGAGGTTTGAGGTTTGGTTTTGTTTTTTTCTCTTAAATGGTTTTTTTAGCTGGTTCATCTACTTTTTTTCAGTCTATCCCCTCTCCTCATTTTGGGGAGACATGGGGAGCTTAAATGTGCGGCCACGGCTCTTAGGGGTTCTTGTTTATACAGGGCTCGATACCAGGTTTTGGACTTGTTCAGAGCCCAGAGTGTCTCCTTTGGAAATCTGGAGCCAGATTCAAGGAGTTTGTGAGATAAGCAAAGAGGCTGTTTCCAAACTTCAGAAGGTATTTACGTTTCTCATAGGGGTGACATGGGGACAAGTTAGCTCATTCTTACAAAACACCTCCAAAATACGAAGGTCTTAGTGCCGGTGTTTACAACAGGCAGAGCACAGCAAGGCTGAGCTGTAGGACAGTGCCTGCCATAAGGGGCTGATTTACAGCTGTGGTCTTCATCCCTGCATGGCCAAAGGTCTCAATCTGGGACTAGGGCTTGGCTCTACCCCTGTCTGCCCCCTGCCCTCTCCCCAGTGCAGGTAGCCTTCTACTGCCCCTGCCTGCATTCTCCTGCCCTTCTGCAGTGAGAGATCCAGCACCATCCCACCCGACAGCCGTTCCTCGCCCTCCTCCTCCTGTCCTGTTGGGAAGATGCAGAGGGTGAAAGGGATGGATGTGAATCCTCCTAGGAAAAGCGGTCCTCACGCTTTGGAGACGAGTGGGCTGGGAGGAAGAACGTGGGAAAGGGTTTAGCGTGGGACTGGGGGCCTCCTCCCAGCAGCAGGACCTGCCTGCGGTGCCCAGGTCCAGGACTGCAAACGAGCTTAGCTGGGAGCTGTAACCCGGCCAGGACCGAGGGCCTTTTACTGTTCCACACGATTTCTTCTCCTGCAGAGCAGAAACTCAGGTGAGATCCAGGGAATATTCAGGACAAAGTGCAAACACCAGTTAATCTAAGCACCTGAGAGCTTTGTGGCCAGCAAGCGTTAGCTTTCTGGATCCTTTTCTTGGATTTATGCCCTGAACTCACTCTAAACTCCATTTTAGATGCCAAAGTAGCCTCTCTGGATCTTACCCATAATTTTAAGCTTGGTCTGCTTATCCAGAAAGTAAAATTGTGGTAAAATTGGAAATGTCAGTTAATGTATGTTTTTAATTTAGGACTTTATTTTACAACAATTACTCCCGAGGATGAGGTTTTGTTAAGTAGTTGGTACCACTGAATTCAACACTTCAGGCACTGAACAAAGGTCACTGTCATTTAACAAGAACATTTTCTTTTACATCCCTGCTCCCACTTAAAATATTCAAATTATATTGTATTGCTTATTAACACCATGTATGTCGTGTTCAGATGAAAAACTGAACTACTCATGTGATTATTAATTACTTACTTAAGCAATTTAAATTTGAACAAGATACAGCTGCTGGGGGTGGTGAAGGGACAGATCTGAACTCTTACCCACCTGGACTTTCACATGAAAGCCTGGTTTTGGACCCAAGGTTTGTCAGGAAAAGTTACATTCCTTTACTGTGAAGCTGTCACCTTTTCCAAAGCTTGATTCCACAGCCTTTATGTAAACAATATTCTCATCGATTCCTGTGATAGTTGAGCTGACTAAGGACTAGAAAACAGGGTGCTTAAAACAGCCTGAAAGACAGAAGATCTGTTGACATGACAGAATCTCAATATTACCTCATTTAAAATGAGCAATAGATGATACAGGGTAAATACTGAGATGTTGAAGGCATAATTCAACAGGGATGATAGGTGCAGAAGAGTAAATCTTTAAAAATCTTATATATTGTTAATGAAGATAATCATTACTCTTTAAAGAAAGACTGAATTAACCTACATTGCATTTCCAAGTAACTAGCTAATGGACACAGGCATTATCTTTTCATATGTTTGAAATCCCTATAAACCATGCCTAGTCAAATATTCGACTGATGGGCTTTTACCCCTATTAATAGCATGCAATGGAAGTCTCGGTGAATAATCTACCTTAGGATTTGCCTTTTCCAGAAGGGAGAGGGGTACTTTCTTATCCTTTAGCCACCTCGTATTGCTCCTTGCTGCTTCCTGAAAGGCTTTTTGTACTGTGAAAACAATTCACTGGTTGTTACCTTATTTTTCTGCCCTGCAGGGATTTCAGGCGCGGACTTTCCTCAGATAAGCAGGAAGCCCTCCCGCTGCAGTCAGGGCAACTTTGGAAGCCATGTGTGCTTATCTGCAGGCAGAGTTTGGCCCAGCCTGTGTTTAGTTTACAAGAGAAATGTGGTATTATTTGCATAAAAGGAGTTATTTCAAAGCATGTTATATGAAAACCTCTCAATTTGAAAACAAGCAAAAAAAAAAAAAAAAAAAAGCAGCAATTTTCAGAAAGCAGCAAAGATGTCTCTGAGCTCTCCCCAAGCTGATTTTATCATGGCAGCTTACATCTGAAGAACAACAAACACATGCTTGTTTTTGTAAATGAGTTTTCAGAAGGAAAGAAAACTCCAGAGAACTGGCAAACAGTCTTCCTGACTGATAATGACCATGCAAAGCGTTTTCCCTTTTTAGCCCTGCAGAAAAAAACCCATGCAGTTCTGCAATTAGAAAGTCATTAATGATTTTTGTGATTTCATGCACTCTGGGCTGACTTTACCTAACTCCTGGATGGCTCTCATCTCTCCCACCTTCTGTTAGGATGCTCTGCATTCAGAGCTCCTCCTCTCATGTAGCCTGCAATAGTTATCCAGGAAAAAAAGATAACTTGCGGGTCAGATCTTTCTGAATATCACCAAGAGAGGGAGGGAATCATCCCTATCTCACAAATGGACATGCCTTGCAATCTATCTCCTTTGTATCCATAAGGTCGGCAAAATAAGGACAAAAATCCCATGGAATTTGATACAGAGTAACCGAAGTCTATGGGATTTAACAGAAGATAAACTACAATGGCGTTTAACATATCACAGTTCTGAAGCATGAACAGAACTGATATTAAACTTCATAGGATATTTCGAAAACTTACAGTAAAGTTCCCATATTGGGTAGAGTCAATAGGATTTTCGCATTGTGGAAATCTGACTGATGAGCCAGGGTGGACACCTGGCAGGATCTGGAGACTGTCACAGGAGAGGACATCCCCAGACAAGGAGCTATTTAATCCTCCGAGAAGGCAAAAGGACGCAGTGAAATGTGGCCACCATGCCATGTGCTCTGGTGATTCATACGTAAAGACAGTGTTTGCAATACCAGGAGAGACATTTGGGAATTTTGGATTCTGACTACAATATACTTAATAAACATTAAATACCAGGAAATGGGGAAAACAAAGCAAAGCACAGAAATAAAGCCATAGTACAAGTGTGAGTCCTCTACCTGTTCTCAGCACTTGCATAGCTTCCACTAAAGGTGATGGAATGTACTTGTTTCCAGGCACCCTGAGGCACCTACATCCTGGCTGGGGGAACACCCCCATTTACTATTGGGAAGCGCTGCAAACACAAACAAGGATAAAACTCGTTATCATGCAGCACTCTGTCCTTGAACACGCACGGGAAGGCAACAGCAAAGTGGATGCCAAAGTTTTCCTTCATCAGAAGGGTTAAACAACAGTTAAGATAAACTTTTCAATCAGCTACTGTGGGCTAAATCTCATCCCCAAACACATACAACATTTTCCACTGATTTGAATGGATGGTAAACACATTTTTCAGGGTGAAATTTGGATTATATTCTCTGATGCAGAAGTGCTTAATCTCATAGGGAGCCTCATATTGGCTCACTGCTTCACTGGAGTCCAATACTGTTTGCATTCTACCTACTTTTTAAAGCATTATTAATATTGTGATTTTATTTTTTTTTTACTGCGGCTTTGGGCATTTGTAAGAATGATATCAAATACCTAGTATTAATAAGAAACATTTTTTTCCCCAGGAAAAATATTAGCCTCTAATCCAAAGAGCAAGAGCAATAAACCTAAAGAGTTTAAGCAAAGGTTTTGCAGGACAGTAACATATAACATTTAAAATTAGTACTCACTTTCTAGAAGTAGACAGGAAAAACTGAATATAACTCCAGTAATTCATTTAACATTTTCAATGACATTAGGAAAGAGGAATTAATCAACTTTTGACACAAATTCAACTACCAACACCTTTCATTGTCTTCAGTAAAGCTGCCTCTCTTTGCTTTATCCTGCTTTCTCAGACCTATACAAACTGAAGCTGGTATTTTTGGATGAGAAGACACATGTCATGAAAACACATGAAAATGATATAATAATACCCATAACAGATACGGGGATATAATAACAGATAAAAGGATATGTAATTCCCATAACAGAAATCCTGACACAATTTTGGCAGTATAACAGTCTTAAAGAGAAATCCAAGCCTCAGTCACCCCAGCATATATCAGAAGACAGATGAAGCTTGTGAAGTTATTTCAGTTTTACAGAGAAAAACATGTTCTTTTCTAGCCATGCATTTGAGACAACCCCATAGATTCGGAAATTTTCTCAAAGGCTGAACTTACTCAGAAACCTATTACCTTTATCCTCATAGGATCATCCATGGGGTGAGTGTAATGGGCGGGGTGGAAGAAAACCTCAATATCTTAATAAGTAGCTCTAATGGTCCTGAAATTTTGGTGAATTATTTGGGGCCATCCAATCCAAAAAGTATTCTTATTTATGATAAAACTAAAGACAAAACAACAAAAAACCAATGAATGTCTCCAGGCATTCACATGGCACAATAGACCTCTACCAAGCTTGAAACCATGCTAGCTATACCAGTTTCAATATGGAAAAAACAATGTAAATGAAAGGTGAGGTTGAGCATCCAGCTCAAACAAACTGAAAAATAAACAAAGAAACAAAAGGAATACCTCCTAAAATAAGGGGAAAACAAGTAAATTTGGAATTCTAACTGTATCTGGTAATTGTTTACATCTGCTGATTAGACATGCTCAGAAAGGACTTATGTTTCCATAAAATTTAGACAAAAATAAATAGTTCCTGTAGGAATTATCAATTTGTATAAATATTAATGAGAAAAAAAAAAAAAAAGAAAAAAAAGAAATACAGATCCCCTGCCCCCAATCTTCTATTAAAGTTGAAGGAGAGAAACTCCATTTTGCAAATACTGTGCAAACATGCATAAAGGCAGAGCAAAACCCAGTATCCATGAAGAGTCTGTGGCAAAACTTCCAGGGACAACCATGAGGCCACAGCCTTGCTCGTGGTTCCTACCAGGCAAGTAGCACACCCACAAAAGGAGGTATGAAAAGCAAGTTGTTTAAGACACATGTGTCTTAGGTCCGAGACGTTTCGGTGGGTGATAGAGGGACTGAAATTCAGCTGCGGGCAATGTTCTGCCAGATGTGGGCAAGGGCAGCACCTGGCACAGCTGGGGCTAGGACGCGGACATCCCACACCGTAGCCATGTGGCTCTCAGCCCTAACCAACAGTTGACACAATCAGTCCATTAGTCCAGGTTTCTCCCAGACCCAGACAGTTGTTTAAAATGAGCATCATTTGAAGCAAACCAGAAACCTTAATGCTGTATTTAATAAATAACTATATCTTTACTGCCTAAATTCAGGGTGGTCCAGCCTTGTTACTGTTATAGGCAAAATGCCTGTTTTGAGTCTCCTGACACCAACTCTCGCCTCTGAAGCGGGTTCAGCTATGGCATGTGGGGTGCGGAGGCACGCTACAAGGTCACACCCAGAGGCACCCCAGATAACACTCCTGCCTCTTGCTATCTATGCTTTATTTTCTGGTCACCTGCCCATGCCTACACAGCTGAAAGCCCTTCAGGTACCGCATGCAATCCTCCTGCAGTTGGGCTCTTGCCTGGAGACCACCTGTTGGGTTACTCTTTGCTCTATAAAGAGAATCAAAAGATTTTATGGAACTGTCTTCAGTCACAACCAAAGCTATGATTCTAACCATTTTATAAAATAAATTATACATTTGGCAAATTTCATATCCTTATGCTGAAAGAACATCTGCCTGAAGCCAAAAACTTCCTGTGTGGGAAGTGAACAACTCACATTGTATAAAATTGTCAATAAAAGTTAATTACTTATTGCCTAAATCTAGCTGTCTTTATAACTGTGCCACCTCAATTAACTGAGTCTGCTTGTAGAAGTGTAACTGAGAGGCCCCTATGTTTCATCATCAACTCCAGAGCCATGCTATTTTGAAAATAAAAGACCTGTATCCTGTCCAAAAAAAAACCTCTGGAGGTGACTTGCCACGTTGCCATTTTGGATTTTAAAAAAAAAAAGAATAAAAAAAAATACTCAGCCAACACACAGGGGAAGGCTTAATTCCAGCAAACACACACATAAACAGGAAATCTCTCTCCAGTCAGAAGGTATTTTTCCTTCGTACAATGGGGTTCAAAGATGTGTCATCATATAGTTTAAAACAATTGCTAAGGAACCTTACCATTTCCAATAGCTTAGGAGTAGAGTTGGCTTCCACGGTGGAAAGCCTGTCCGAACTTGCATGGGAAGCACACAAACACTAACAAATCTATGCTGGCTTAGGCCAGTGCAGAGTTTTTAATCAATAAGCATGTCAAACTGGGGGACGGGGAGGGGGGGGAATCAATTTTCAGAAGGCAAATGGTAACAACTGTAGATTTAATCAAATTGCAGCTGCAATCCCTTACTATTCTCAATATTTTTGAAAGAAAGTAGCTCCATGGCAAAGAATGAATTTCAATAAATGTCACGTATTTAGTTAGATTGCTGAATTTTTAAATTTATCAAGCTAGGTCACTGATCCATTGCAAAAATGATACTCATACACGTTAAAAAGATTCTGATACTGCTTAGTCGGATAAGCATCAAAATGAAGGAGCTACAGTGGAGGTAAGCAACTTACATAGAAATTGTTATTTCTCTGTGACTACAGGAAAAAAGATACGCCAACGTGACCCCTCAAAGAGAGGTTAAAGCTGCAATGTACATAACAAAATGGATAGCTATCAAATACCATGGTGATGGCCGTGGTGTGAACACTCGAGGAAAATGAAAATCTTCTGAAAGCATTCGGCAATTTTCCTTTCGCATGCATTTGCAACCAAATTTATCATGAATTCAAACAAGATACTTTCCACTGCCTTCCATATGAAAGGACAATTGCATGTTCATTTTCTTGGGATAAGCAACAGACACTATCATGGAGCTGCAGGATGCTCAAAAAGTGCATTTTTTTTTTAAGTATTTTGAGCTTATTAACTCCTCAGCATTACAGAAACTCTTCTGTTATTGACACCTGCTTGAAAAATGAAATGGCCTTTGCTTCCCTAGAGACCGGTGTGTCAGGGGAAAAGGCGGAGGAGAGGGGTTTCAGGGCATCCGCCGCCTCCCTGTTTGCACTGCATGCGCCTGGGTTATGCACACAGCCTCTCCTTAAAATATAAGGGTTATAAACCCCTCAAGTTCTTTATCTCCACTTCTGTTTTCCACTCTGATACTTGGTGTACTCAATCGCAACTAATTCAAGGAAGGTCCATCTGAGCCAAGGGGACTCAGTCGCCATCCAGCCATGTCAAGTGACTGAAAAAGATCACAGTGTGACTAAAAAGTCTCAGAACAGATAAAAATAAAATAGCAATCTACTTGGTAACACTGTTTCCTTCAAAGGAGTTATATCCTAGATCAATTTGGTCTGATAACTTTCCCTCTCCTTTATTTTTCTAATGTTTAAAATTGGAGGAAAAAGATACTTTATCTCTTCTTGTACAACATCATAGTTTTCCTGAAGGCAAATAGCTTGGCAATTTGCTGGATTTGTTAATGCTAGAGGAAACAAGTTAGCACACATACCATGTGTTTGAATGCCTTTGGAAATTAGATTGAAACACTGATTTGATTTCCTAAAAGGTACCTTAAACAAGGCAAGGTTAGAGATTTGGAGAGTAATGAGAATTTGTGTGACTTCAAACAGCTCTACATAAAACAGACCTGATATTCTGGGGGGAAAAAGGTCACCTAATTATTCGTTTCCTGAAGGCCCTGTCTATACTACATTTCCCCTGGGTAAGGAAACGTATTTAAAAATGGCTTCTGCTAACTTGCTCGCATCGGTCGCTATGTATGAGAGAGAGATTTCTTAAAACCATTGTCAAAAAACCCACAACATTTTGACAAGGAGAGAAGAGCAGAAACCTTCCTGGCTTGGCTGTGTGGCGAGGGACCAGCAAAGAGGTGCCATTCACGAGTCCTCCACAGAGCCATGGTCCTGCCTCCTCGGCGATGACATGTTGCTTGGGACCCTGTGGCAGCTGCCGTGGCGTGACCGGGGGTTTAATTACTGACTACAAACTTTGTGTGGGAGGCAATCACGGGCTGTGGGCACGGCGGCCGAGATGCACAAGTTGGCAGCTCGGCTAATGGTAGCAGCCTAATGAAACATGAAATTGTGCCACTGGCTCGAAGGCCAGCCAGCCAGGCAGCAACGGGGAGGTGGGAAGCCTGGGCACAAGGGTTTCACAGGAACCAGCCACAAAGTTGTGGTTGCCACCCAAAATCTTAGGTAGGTTTGTTTGAAGCATCACACACTGCAAACTGTTCCTTCTCCTTTGCACCAAACTGATCCTGTAACTCCCTTCTTGGCTTTGTGTTCCTGTAGTTACAGAGGACGCTATTCAGGTACTCTATCACTTTCTTGTTGAAGAAATAATGTGTCCTTCTGCAGTGCTGAGAGTGCCTAAGCAGGGTTTCCCTTACGCTAGATATTCCACAAACACACATGGAGATGCAGAACCTCTCCTTGCTTTCTGCCTGAAGTGAATAAAGTCTAGACACATCACCGTCACAAAGCAATCATGGTACAAAGCGGATCATCTGGAGGTCCGGGACTCCCATTGCTGCAGCTCAGGCTCTCTGGCTACCCCAGTGCAGCATGTTGCCGGCATCAGGTTGCCTTTCTGGCTGTGAAGGCAAGGCTGCTGCTCTTGCATTGCAGCCAGCTGTGCCAGTTACTCTCTGGAGTCCTGGAAGCCAGATTTGGGAGGCAGCAGGCTTTGAATTTCTCCTCCGAGTTGAAAACACAGAGCAGTCACTTGCAGATCATAGAAGAATGAGAGTAGGTGGGTTGGCCCCTTCAGTTGTGTTGGACCAGTGGGAGGAGGTTACAGGTCACCAGCTAAGGTACCAGAAAACTATAAATGCAGGAAAAATCAGGATGGGAAAGGCAGTCCTGGGAGGACAACATTTGCCCCTCAGGTTTGCATTCATGAGCTGTTCATTGAACCTCGGCTGGGTTTTGGCTTCCTGTCTGGCTTGCCCTGACTCAGTGTGCTCCCGTCCATCTACGGGCTGCACTGCCGCCTGCCCTGAGCAAAGGACACCTCCGCGACCCACTCTCCAGCCACAACACGTGCGATTCAGTTTACCGGTGAAGAGCTGCTATGCAGTGGTTATCCTCTGGAGGAAAAAAAAAAAAAAAAAAAAAAAAGAAAAGAAAAAAAGCCCTATAGGATAATAAAGACAATTCATTCCCTCCCCACCAAAAAGGCAAAGCAGCTGACTCTCTTTTCTGTAAATAGATAGATGAATGTTTTACAAAATATTCCCTTTTCCAAGTGATTCAGTTTGTACTAGAAGACAGTCAGAAAAAGAATCATACAGTGCTGAAGAAGGATTAGGGCACACAAAGAACAAGCAACACAGTCATTCTCTAACTTACTTTGTTTTCAACATGCAGCTCCTGCCAAAGGCTAGCTTTTTGCTCTTACAGTGTATGATCTGTAAACATTTAACTAGCTCTTAGGGAAACATGTGAGACACTTTCTCTTTTGCCTGATTATGAATCCAAACCTCTCAGATCTCAAAAAAAAAAAAAACAACAAAACCAAAAAACCAACAAAAAACCACACCAGACCAAAAAAAGACAAGACACCATCCTCGTTTTGCTGGTGGACAATGCAAAAAGCACCTGCACGATGAAAAGAAATGAACTACCACACATGGCAGAGGTTTTTTGGAAAAAGCATGTACTGCAGCTTGAATAACCTCCTACAGGTTACAAACGCACAGTTTGTTAAACATCCCTGTTACTCGATTATTAATCCCTATTTTAAGATGTATGTGTGAAACTTCCAATTTCTAAGGAGTGCCATCAGTATTTATAAAGCCAAAGACCACCTAATTCAATGCTGACATAGAAACAGTGGTGGAATGCCATTATACGGTGTGAATTATTTACCATTTAAAGCCAGTTCTGCTTTTAAAAATGTTTTTTACCATTTAAAGCCAGTTCTGTTTTTAAAAAAAAAAAAAAAAAAAAAAAAAAAAAAAGCGCCCAAACCGCCATACGAGTGCAAGGAAGAGTATAAACACCGTGAGACCACGAAGTGCAAATCCCCAGTTTGGGGAACCCGACACCCCGAGACCTCAGCCTCACGGGAGGCGGCCGGACCGGC
>JMFS01052657.1:0-11521 GCA_000699545.1 Podiceps cristatus | reverse complement strand
CATGCTGCGTGCATTGGTATAGAGGCATTACGTGCATTGGTATAGAGGCATTATGCATTGGTCTAGAGGCATTAACATTTGTTAGGAACATAATGTTTGTTAGGAACATAATGTTCCTAACATTTCAGTGGGGCTTTTTTAGCCACCAGCTTTTATAATCACACTACTATGTCACTTTAATTTTCCTAGATTAATAATTAGCTTTTACTTTTATGAAAGTATTAACAATCTTGTCCTGACTTCACACAGAGGTCCAGTACAACTAACTAGACCTTCTTGTGATACACACTCAAAGAATGCTGTTCAGCCCAGTAAAAGATGATCACTTGTCAATCAAAAAGTGACAAGAGATAGCACAAGTTAAAATACAAGACTTAAAATGACCACTTAATACTTTTTCACAGGAGTTTCGTTCAAAGTGGTCTGAGCATAAACCAAAGCTGCGTAATGAGAAAGCCTGTTGTCAGATGGACCCTTGCACCATTACTGAAGAGTTTTACTTATTAATTGGGCATCATTCATTGCAGGATTGAATGAGCAAAAAATAAGAAGAATGGAAGCACATAGCAATGATCACCTTTAATACTTATGCAAGATAAATCCAAATTAAGATTATATATGCCCTACCCCTCTCTGGAGCAGCTGAAGATAGCCACTAGAAGGAAAATCCACTTGTCCCTAACCAAACCTATGCTGAAGAAAACTCACCTTTCTTGTGAAAACTGCAACAGACTCAAGTCTTGGAGCAAATTTATCTTACTAGATACGTGAACTTAAGTTCTCATGAACTGCTAGCTCACAACAGGCAGAGGTAATGCTAGTCCGTAGCTTTTAAGACACGTCACTATAAGGTCTATGCTAATGTAAATAAGTTTGTCAGATGCTCTAGCATATTACCACGCAGCTGAATAGCTTCTGACAAGGTTGTAAGACCCTTATCCCTATGATAGAATACATGGCCAGAGGCAGTGCATGACTGTCCACATCACACACACTTCACGTTTTAGCTGCTGGATCAATAAATCCGCTGCAAAATGACTTTTCAAAAGCTACGAAGAGGATGCTTGAGTGTAACAAGCAATCCTTTCCCACTGCTATCAGCTTGCAGGGGGAATGCCTGCTTTAAAGTTTAGAGCACATGGAGACACTAGAGCACTCCAAATAAACAATAAAAACTAAAAAAAAAGCCCCACAGAATTGACAAAAAAAAAAAGCTGTTAGTAGCTACAATAAGTGTTATTTTCCCAAGAACATTTTCAGAGAGATGAACCACTGCAGCTAAATAACTCCAGAAAAAGTAGAATGGAGTAGGACAGCATTCAGCCTGAAAAGAGCTTCACAATGTGAAATTTTCTTACATGTTTATTCCCAGAGATCTGCAAAGACTTCCAACAATTAGGATGGCAGCTATACAGGGAAAGGCCAGCTCTTGAATACCATGCTACAGTATCTGCTGGGCCACTGCAACCAAAACATTTCCCTCCAACCAACAGGGCTTCCCAACCCACAACTATGCTGCTGTCTTTCTGCTCAGTTACTAAGAAACATTAACACAAACCAGGCAACACTGAGCAGCTTACCCTGACACCGCCCTTCTAGCTAGACTTCCCCAAAACATGTAATCTTCAATTCAGGAAAAAACAACAACAAAACACAATACCACAAAAAAAAACAAACACAAATACACAACAAAAAGTGTAAAAAGCCATAAACACTCATTTCAAGTATATAGGAATTCACCTAAGAGAAACTGTTTCTTGTTCTTTTCCTTCTGTTACGACCAAATTTAAGTTCTACTAAAGCAAACTGCCTACGCAAATCCAAGAAACCATAAAAGACTACCAGATTAAACAGGACATGTAGTAACAGGATTCACATATTTCTTAATCCAGCCATAAACCATCATTTCTAGAACTTGAATGATGGTCTACACAGTAGTCTTAAAGAAAAATGAAACCACACAACAACAACAAAACCTAACCCAAAATCAACAACACTTTGTAACCTCTCAGATCTCTGTGCTTAACA
The DNA here is from genome assembly GCA_000699545.1 of Podiceps cristatus. Classification (NCBI taxonomy): domain Eukaryota; kingdom Metazoa; phylum Chordata; class Aves; order Podicipediformes; family Podicipedidae; genus Podiceps; species Podiceps cristatus. The sequence continues at coordinate 9,493 of JMFS01052657.1, read as the reverse complement.
GGAAAACTTGAAAAGGAATCTGTTTAACTCAGCACTGCAGATGAAACCAAACAACACTTTACTTGCAGCTCAAGAAGGATGTGGTCTAGTCAACCAAAGCTACAGCTCTGCTTTGTGAACTGCTCTGTAATAGCACTGTAATATCCTTTCAGTAGAAGTTGAAGATACATCTATGTGGGCAAAGCAAAGTGTAAACCATTTAGAAAGAAAACATAACAGGAGAGCTGAAACTAGGAGGACTGCTTTGCTTAAAGCAATTAATGCTAAAGAGTAAACTCATTAAGGGCAAGGGGATAAGATGTGGTTTTCTTCCTGTTCAGAAGGGGTCCAACACATTTTTGCTCAGGAATTCAAACTGCATCAATTTCCAATTCCATGTGCTTTCATTTTTTCGATGCAAAAAAGAAGAAATATTATTTATATTGGTTTGATTTTCATCACTAAAAATACTTCATAAGCACCAAATACTATGACTACTACAATGCCAGCAGTTGGCAGCTCCATTACACAGTGAAGGATAAAAAGCAGTATGAGCTGAGAACACAACTCCAGCACCCTGCTTGGGTTCAGAGAGCAAAACCATCCTGCTTTACAGGACTTGATTCTCTCTTTCAGGTATCAGTAATGCTACACAATGACATTCAGCTATGCCCTTCAAACAAGTATGTACAATAAAGAAACAGTTTAGTTGAAGATATACAGTGCAATGTACTGATCCACACCACCACCCCCAGTTCTTCTAAAAAGCTCTGCCTACCACATACACACATCTTTCAGTAGGAAATAGTCTCTGCCAGTGTACAGGTTGTGGCTGGGACACAGTTAATTTTCTTCACAGTAGCTAGTATGGGGCTATGTTTCAGATTTGTGCTGGAAACAGTGTTGATAATGCAGAGATGTTTTCATTACTGCTAAACAGTGCTTACACAGACTCAAGGACTTTTCTGCTCCTCACCCCACCAGCAAGGAGGCTGGGGGTGCACAAAAAGCTGGGAGGGGACACAGCTGGGACAGCTGACCCCAACTGACCAAGGGATATTCCACGCCATACGACAACATGCTCAGCATGTAAAGCTGGGGGAAGAAAGAAGGGAAAGGGCGTTTGGAGTGATGGTGTTTGTCTTCCCAAGTAACCGTTATGCATGATGAAGCCCTTCTTTCCTAGAGATGGCTGAACACAGGCCTGCTGATGGGAAGTAGTGAAGGCATTCCTTCTTTTGCTTTGCTTGCGCACATGGCTTTTGCTTTACCTATTAAACTGTCTTTATCTCAACCAGCAAGTTTTACATTGTTTCCATTTTCTTCCCCATCCCTCTGGGCAGAGGGGAGGGAGTGAGCGGCTGCATGGTACTTAGTTGCCAGGTACTTAGCTGGGGTTAAATCACAACAGCCAGCAACTACGGATCTCATTTAACTCTTCCTCCCATGTCACCAACTTACTTGATTTCGGTACTCCATTGTTTAAGCGAGAAATTGATGGCACTTGGTTGGACTGGTGCAGGTTGGGAAGCTGCTTGTTCCCCCACCAGGTCTGTAGGAGAAGTTTCCACAGCTAGAATAGTTCTAGCTCTCTCTGCTGAAGCATTTTGACTTAGGATACTCAAATCTATTTAAAGAGAGAGAGAGAAAGAGAAATTGGGAAAACTTTCAGTGAGTAAAAGAATAGTGGCTACCTGAAGTTATATACTACTAAACATGCTAGTAATGTAGTTAGGGCTTTATTTTAAATTGCTCTGTTCAAATGAACTTCAAAAATAGCAAAGTGTTTTCTTCAGTGAGCTCAGAGCAGCCACATACTTCTGACAACAGGACTCATGTGATGATCATGAAGCATTATTTCATGAGTGATTTACAATCTCAATTAGTCAATGTTGATTCACCTATCTTAAGCAGCTATAAACCCATAAAAATTAAGGTATATTTATTACATTAATCCACAAAAAGCCCTTGTAAAACAAGCTCAGGTCTATCAGATCTCGCGAGTCAGGAACAGTATCACAAAAATACTGTGACAAAGCTTTCAGGGTGTGCTTCATCCTAAAAGATATTCATCCTAAAAGTGACACTGCTACTGCAAGTCAATGAGTTTTATGGACTTGAGCCAGCTCTGCTCAAATCTAGTCTGGGCATTCCCAGAGCCAAGAACATTAGCATGGACACAGCAGACACATCAGAGACCTACTGGATCAGCAAGGATTTATTAGCTCTGGTTATACTGAATGCGGCTATAGCTTAATTCATCCAGCCAAACTGTCTTGTGCAGTTCGGCAAACCTACAGATCAGGCACAAGGCCATGCAGACACACAGTTCTGGCCCAGCACTGCACACATGCCAGCAAACAGCTCCACAGGAACCAAACAGGAACTGGCACTAGCCCTGAGCCAGAGCTAATACAATCCAGAGGATCCACACTGATCCAATAGAGCTAGCCAGGTCTCCAACATACCACACTGTCCAATGTATACTGTAGAACCTGCAGTATATATGTTACCTCAGTGTTTCCATTATCCTGGATAGCTTGCTTTCTCCCTCACCCCTCCTCCAGCAGACAGAGGGAATAGGAAACATAGAGTATGGAATACACTATGAATAGCAAAAGCATTCTAGAGAAGCATAAAGTGGTTTACGGCCTTCTATAAACCCTCTGAACAGGTGAGTCAAAAACAAGCTCAAATTTAATTTTCTGACTCTTCTCCATATCATTCACAAAGTACTGAAGTGGAATAAAAAATTCTGACAACCCTCTTAGACTTGATTCAGCAGTTATATTAGAAAGTAACACACTGGATGGGCTTCTGACTTAAGTGATTCTCTGCAGGAAGGGAAAAACCCCAGGAAATCATGATACCTTGTTTTATCACTGGTGAGCCTTTCAGTCTTCCTTCTGACAATTACTTTGCACTAGCAGCAAGACCATCTTTAGGCAAGCTGTATCCTCCAGTTACTCAGCAGATGGTTAGTTTTATTTAGCCCATATCAAAAATTAGCATCAGAAAGGCAGAACATTTTGTGATAAAGAATACCAAATACAAAAGATCGTTGACACTACAAACCTCTCAAACCCTTGAAAAATGGTGTCTGAAACAGAAGTATATCGTGTCATCTTTCAAATAGAGGTACAAATTACACTGTCTTGACTTGTTTTATGAACAGTGCCAATAGAAACTTCTTCAGTGCCTTATCAGCCAAACTAAATCACAAATTCTTCTGGACCTTGGCTGTTTGAGCTGAACAAAATTCAGCTAAGATAAGTTAACTAAAACTAACTTTTGATTACATTCACTGTCTATTAAAGGGGAAAGGTAATACAATAGGTTCCAACTAAAAAAAAAAAAAAAAAAAAAAAAAAAACAAACAAAAAACACAAAGCACTCCACCCTCTCACCCTCTACCTCCTCCCCAGCCCCCAAAAAAACTCCACCAAAAACTTGATTACCCAAAACCAGGCTGGAATACTAACATTCTGCTTTCATACTTACAGCTTGTTTCATCTTCTACCTGTATGATTCGACAAGAGTACAAAATCTCTTTACAGTACAGCCCAGGTAAACAAATAGCTCAAGAGGTGAATTTCTAACAAATGCATTTCCTCTAACAGACATGACAATCAGGCTGGCTGAATGTCTCTGACTTCCTGAGGTGGCTCATCTTACATGATTCCCTGCTTACACCAGACAGCTGATTGGTTAGATGTATGGACTACACAGCACATACAGCACAACAATGCAGTATAGTTGCTAATGCAACCACCACAAAAAATATATATATATATTGTTTTAAAATTTATTTCAAAACACAACTATCTTATAAATACATGACATCACAATTTTTATTACTGTAAATTAAGAGTTGAGGAATAGCATAACTAAGAACTGAAATTATAAAACCTACATTAACATTCAATCAATTCCAATAAAAAGGTAATCCCACATCCTATAAAGAATAAATCATTTATTTGACTGCCATGGTAGTAGGGCAGCTCCATGACAAATCCTACAGAATCATTTTTGTAACATTAGCTTTCCCACAGCCCACTTTAAGAATATTCAAGTTAGTGAAAAATACTTTAAAATATTTTTCAAAAACTTGTCAAGTCTGATCCACTAAGCAGTACCTTAGTTTTACCTATGTTCCAGTTATTCCAGATTTCTAAACTGGGACACACACACAGAGACAGACACAGGACAAAACAGGCAAGACTACAGGACATAATCTTGTTTCTGAACTGAGGACTGACTACTTCCCATTTAAAACACTAGTGATGGCATCTGTACTCAAGCACTAGCAAAACAAACAAGTATACCATTGAATGCACAATCACATAAAAAACCCCCAAACCACCCAAACAAACAAAGAAACCCAAAACACAAGACACATATATTCATCATCAACATGGAATCAGAGCCTTAAAGAGTCTCCCAATTCTACAGGAAACCTTTGGAGTACTTGTTTAAAAAGAAGAAACAATCAATAATCATTCAGGCTCTTTGCACTTCCCCTGGAAGAAATCCCTACTTAAACACTTCAGTTGTTGATGATGATGTCATTGTGATTTGCCCTCAAAAATGAGATAGTCTAGATGCAGTTTCAAACTATACATAACACAGTTTAACTGCAGGCTGTCCCTGAAAGGGATGGGTCTACTCAGCCCATGCATTTTACCTTGACCTTCCTTGCACTGGATTTAATAATAATAATTTGAAACCAAACAAGAAATATCACAGACATTGGCTGAGCTTGCTGATCCAGAAAACCCCCAACAATTTACAAGAAAGGAAAATATCAGATCAGTTACCTAAAGTGACTGGATTACAATTGCTAGATCTGATGCAAAACAGGAGTGAGGGGACCTACATAAACTGCAGCGACAGCAGGTTAATCTCACACTGTACCTAAACTCCGAGGGCAGTAGCACAAGCAAGAAAGAACGGAGATTTGGGGCCAAATTACATATCCCAGTTGATCTGATCCAAGTCCACTGCCAAAAGAGGGCAGTCCTGCCTACTCCTTTACTCTGCCTTCTCACACTTGGCCACTATGCCTTGCTCCCTCCCTTCCATCAGCTCTGGAAGTCGCCTGATAGCACAGTAAATACATTCCACTTTTGAACTCAACCAACTGAGCACAGGGTCAGACAAACACCACAAAACACAAAAAGGGAGACCACATAGCAGAGAATGAGAGGCTGAAAATAGTAAGGCAAACACTGGAAAGAGCCTGTTACCTTTTCCAATACCTGCAAGCTGTTAGATCTTTGCACACCTATACATATGTTCCTGCAGCATACGGTTTTCCAAGCTGCTAACCATACTGTCTGCTGCCAGAAAGGTGGTCTCAAAACATCCCACTTTGCATTCCCAACAATTCTCTTAGGCTAATCCTGGCACTCATCTGTCCCTACACTAAAACCACATCAGGAAGCTACATTGGCCAAAAACTAACCTGGGAAAAAACATGTTTCCTGCTAGTTGCACTCCCTGCACTAGCATAAGGAAGGGTGAGAATAGCACCAGTGCCAGATCAAGGGAGAGAGCTGGGTGTTTCTGTAGGTAGTGACTACCTGTTAGATTTGTGTAGCTGAAGCATCAAGCTGAGCCCCCACGAAAACACCGACTCTCGAGCCAGCTGTGGTTGAGCAAGCAGCCACAAGCAGACTGCTCTCAAATGAAAGCAGTAAACTGGGTTAGAGGACTATACTGCAGCATGGGACCTGAACTGGGGAGGGGAGCAAAGGGCGGGAAGAAGACAGCTTAACATTTCTGGGTTTACAGTATGAGCAAACTGAAATCAACAAAATATAAAATCTGTTGATGAAATATGCCTGACCTCAAGACTGTTTAAGCCCCAGGGAGCTTTACTAACATGTCTAACTTGGCTTTCATTCAGTTTTATTTATGTATAACAGAAATGAGCAAATGATCCATTTCTGTAATGATTCAGGAATAAAACAATTCAGAAGTGCCTGAGCAATGTAGTTGAAAATGCAGAATAACTTTGTATAATACTCCAATAGTTTCTTATAACACCATTACTAGTCTAAAATTCCATTTTGCTTGGCTAAAGGAATTACGGAGACTGAATTTCACTTATGTACTATTAGTACAAACTATGTTCCAGTTTTAAAAGGCGGGAAATATTTATCAGAGCCAGATAATCCACTATACTTTTTCAGGAACAAGGTATGGTCATTCAGAATGAAAAACAGACCTGTTCTCATTAAAAACTAGAGTGTACATCTCAGGATACTTAACACGCTAAGCTTTTAAGATACTGCAACTACTAAAAGACAACTTATCTAACCTAAACTCTACTTTGCCACTTAATGAAATCTAGTCATAGGACTACTCCATTTAGTCCTTTTTTAAAAATTAGTTTTTAAAGAAATCTACAGGTTTCATAAAAGATATGAGATCACACATAAAATTACATTTACATTAAATAATTTCAGCATTGACAAATGCAAAGTTTACATAGAGTTACTTGATAACAAGATGTGACAAAAAATTTCCTAAGACTGTTCTCTACTCCAGTACTATGCCTTGTACTGATTAACTGACACCAAATAGAAACATCCATTCTGTTTTTACTCAAATTGGTAACATACCAGGGCTGTCTTTGGCAACAAGACCTTTAGAAAAATCGCTTGGTGTAGGGGAAGTTCGGCTGTCCCTTTTGGCTGCATCAAGGTTGTTACAATATTCCCACCTCTTCTGTTGAAGTTCCTGAAGCCAGTATGTCATATCCTGACGAGTTGCAGCCTACAGCACAAAGAACCAGAGTGCTGATGAGATCACTGCACGTCTTTGGTATATGAATACAGTAATTCCAAGCGCAATAAAAAAACCCCAACCTAGATAATTAGCAGATCAGCAAGGTATCATCACCCCAAACGAGTATGATTTAAAAGAAATAAACACCAATGTAGTAAGTGCACCTTGTGCACACATACACATCCGTAACTTTTGTATCAAATCTGTTTTCCATTAGAAGTAGTCACATGCATTTTTTCTCATTTTACACTCAAACATTAGAAAACACAGCAGCAGCTTCTTATATTTTACACACAAAGCATTGCTCAAATGTACAACTACAAATCTGTATTATGAAAAAAAAAAATCCCATACACACTCAGAAAGATTCCCTTTTTTTTTTTCTCTCCCCATGGGCTTTCTTACCAGCAGAAACCAACCAAATAATAATGCATTGTAATGCCTGCTGCTTCAATGACTAAATCTACCTACTATATTACTTGATGATCCCATGAGCTAACTAACTTTTATGGAAAGATCATATTTAAAACAAAAAGCCAAAACAGCTCCAAAGCACTGTGCAAGGAAGTTAATCAGAAAATAGTTATTCCTGGAGCTGCTGTTCCAGTTCCTCTCAGTACATCATACACATGAGAAGACACAACATACTTAAACCAACATTAACCAACATTAACTTAAACCATTCATAAATCAAATCAAGTAGTGAAATAAGCTACATAGTGACACCAGATGACACTGCAAGTTCACTTTTCTCAGTTAGTAAGAAAGATATGCAAGCAAGATATTTCTAATCTGAAATGGAAATTAGTTTCATATATTTATTCATGCTTACTCATAGGAAACTGGAGGAAAACATTTCCCTCACAAAAAAAGACATAGCAAAATAATAGTTTAGGAGTGTCTATGAGGTCTCCCAGAAAATGTCAAAGAACTGGACACTGGGAAACATCAATCCACACATCCATCACTGGCAGTTTTGGAATGACCACAGCAGCACGTTTTAAGTCTACAGACTCCAGTCACTTTTTGCAAAGAGTAAATGTCTCCCCTTCTATTTCTAGCACAAAAGCCTCCTTTGGAATTTTATCCAGTGGCAAGTCTTCATTTCTGGTAAATTTGAGAGCCTAGATAGATTTGAGCCCTTTAAACAGACTTGCACACAGGCCTTGTAAAGCAGCATTTTACAGTGCTTCAGCAGAAAACCACCAAGAATTCAAAGAGCTTCCACTAACACGGAGTGTAGTCCTTAAATGGTTGTCTTTGCTACCACAACATAACTAATGAGGCCATTCACCTGGAGTCAATTTAAGTTATACCTACAATTAACTTCTGCCCATAACTAGTTCAACTTAATGAGCCTTTTTCACAATTTGTCCCATTATCCTCTCCCCTATTGTCTTTATAAAACCATTAATTGTTTTCATTGGAATTGCTCCTTGTTATTGCTTTTAAATTCCCAATTGCACCCCTCTGCTAAGCAGTACATACACATTCACACTTTACAAGTGACGTCATTGTTACACATTGGGTCAGTTAGAAGTTATGGTCTTTCAATGTAAAACAGGATAGCAAAGCAGTACAAGTTTCTCACTCCCCTAATTTAAGTAATTTTCCCAATAATTACTTGCTACCCTGCACCCTGCCTGTTACTTTGCCTTCTCTCCTTCACATATTCACACGGTCTTCCTTCTCTTAGAGAGCTTTCCACTCCCTTGGGACAGTTTTTGCTGAGTTTATATAGGCATCTTAACTACCTACTTTGCAAGTAAAAGACTATCCTGAGAACCTCTGCTGAGTTTTGTTTAAACAAAATTAATCTTTGAAGCTTGTTGTTTGAAAGTGACTTTAAAAAAAAAAAAACAACAACCAAAAAAACAAACCAAAAAACACACATAGAATATTTTAAGTCTCCCTTTTCCCTCACTGCTAAACAAAAGATAAATTTGCAAACAATTTTTAAGTCATTTCACCCGTCATAGGAAGGAACACTTCCATGCTTGCTCCATGTCTCACAACTTCTCTGAGTATTTAGCTATTGGCCACCATGAGATATGGAACATGTAACTATGTGCAGCATTGATCAAATCTCACAAAAAAACCTTATTTGTACCAAACTATCATGTGGCACTGCTGCAAGAAAGAACCTTAGCTAGTCTCGTTTTAATAGAGGCATTTCTGTAAGCAGAATAAACATCATAGATGTCATCTGAATTGGTGCAAGATAAGGAATTACTATTAAAAACTTCCAGACAACAGTAGCCACAGAAGACATTAAGTGAAGAGACAGTCTCATGTATTTTCAACATAAGTAACGTAAAATTATTATCATTTGCATAAAACCACTCCTCTATATTCTCCCACAAAGGATGCTGCAGGAACTGCCTTCTTCCGATGCACACATGACCCAAACAGAAGAATTATCTGGGGAAAACAACTAAACAATGACATCCTGGACCCACTGGTGGAACACATATGCCCATATTAAACACCTTCAGGAAGAGTACAAAGAAATGCAACAAGCAGACGTGCCATTGTGAGGAAATTAATGAAAATTCTTGCCTCAACCCTCTTCTGAACATAAACTCTTCCTCAAGCTTTTTTTTCTAAAAAGAAATATTACCCAGCAAGTTTCCCTTTCTCAAGGTTTACTACTCCTGCTATGCTCAAACAGCAAATTTGGAGCTAGATAGCTTTTTTTTTTTTTTGAGGGTGGCCTAATTTT
>JMFS01052656.1:0-12763 GCA_000699545.1 Podiceps cristatus | reverse complement strand
AACCCAAAATATTCTATGATTCTATGATATATATTAGGTCTGCTTTCCAAAAATTAAAAAGCATTCAGAAATGGGATATTGTTGTGTTCTATTGGGTTTTATAAGGAAGAATTATTTCAAATGTATAAAAAATGTCAGTCAATATTGTAACTGCTTTGTTTAAAAATTATCAATTTGGCTATTCTGAGAATAAGATTATGAACAGTCTGGGAAATTAATAATGTGAAGAATGGAGTTAAGATTTATTGTATAGATCACATGGGACGGAACAGGATTTAAATATGTTTAAACAGAGAACCAGCTAAGGACATGTCCTGAGGAAAAGCCTCCAGCAAATACATAAATTGTTGAGACAGCATCTCTAAAAGATATGGAAATTAGTGATATGCAGCAGTCAGCAAGAGAGGGCATGTTGTTTCCTTGCTTTTTCTACTGAAGACAGAGAAAGAAAGGCAATTGTAAGTAAGGAAAATATTAATAGTTTGAAAATTGAGACATAAAAATACAGTTCTGTTTGTCATGATAAAGACATTTCAAGGAATAGGTAATTGTTTTGGTTAAAGTAGTTCTACTACTGAAGTTTTAGATGCCTTTTCAGAAAAACAAAACAAAACAAAACACAAAACTAACAGATGCTTTGAAAATACCTAAGATTAATAGAAGATAACTGCATTGATACACTGTACATGAAACTGATTTCTGGTATCTGTATACAAAAATAATCTTCTGCAACAGAAATCAATGTGTTCTCACAAAGCAAATTGGATAAGTATAATTTCATTGCTTGCCTATCACTTTCCTTAATGTTTCTTCAGCAATAGGTATCATCAATGCACTGTCAGCATTCAACCTATGTGTAGACCAGTATGCTTATCTAAGTTTATTATTGTTCAATTGTTCTGCCGATTTTTAGTGAGATGCTGTATTTGTATTTACATTTCTATTTCTATCTAGCATCTACAAAGTCATTATTTCCATAGTGTTCTAAGTCATTAAAAAGGGAAGATTAGGTTTTTGGACCAAAAAATAGTACAATCTGAAAACCATTACTGATTGAACATTTATTCTTAAGAAGAACCACCATTTATTTTGAACACTTGACCTCCAAATAGAAAGATACATTAAGCTACATTTAAATTATCAAGTATTTATGAGATAAAATAAGGAATAAAATTAGTCACAGGAGGGAATGTTATTAGCCCCGCTCCCCTTCTACTTATCTGTAAAAGGATTAAAAAAAAAATTAATTCTTTCTAAATGTACTTTGCAGGTTAGTAGAATGAACTGTAAAACACAAAAAGACATATTCTGACTAGCAAGATCTCAGAAATTTCCTCTGGGTTTTTGTTGTGTGTGTTTTTTGGGGTTTTTTTAAATTTATATTTGGTTTTAATCTCACAGTTCATAACTCAGAATCTCCTTTGATTCTTCTGCTTCAGTCCAGCATTGCCATTTCTGTGGCAGTCATGCTCTGCTAGTAGGCAATAATAGGGTCACTGTGGAAGAGAAATCTTCAGCACCTAGAAGTTTTCCACTTTTTGAGCTACTTGTGCCAATAGCCACTCTTTGTTGTTGTAAAGTCAGTATCTTTTTCCTTTCAGATGTATTCAAGAACACCCCTTCTGAGGGATATTTTTCAATTCTCCTGTTCATCTGTGTGACAGTCACCATAAGTATTTTAGGTTAAATTTCTTTATCTGTCCAAAAACCAAAAAAGGTAAAGCATAAGTATTTTAGGTTAAATTTCTTTATCTGCCCAAAAAACAAAAAAAGGTAAAAGAATCCTTCTGCTTTTTTTGATACTTCATGTATTTTCATTTGTATTTTCTACCTTACAAATCCAGGTCTTGACATTGGTATCATTATTTCAAAAGTTTCCATAATTTTTATTCCATTTTAAATAATAATGACTCTACATCTAAGCTATATTCTCAAATCTGTTTTCATTGACTTGGCCTCTCTGCAATGGATACTAGACAGTAAGTAGCAGATACAACCTAATTAAGAATTCAGATACAGTGGAATTTGGAAAACAAGAAATGTCGTTTTGTTACCAGTGTTAATGAATCATAAATACAAATAAATTGGACTAAATGTAATAAATTGGACTTTTTCCAAATAAAACCATTGAGCTGAGAAAGGTTTCAGACTATATAAACATTGGAAATGATGAGATAACTAAGTCAGTGCTTGTGTTGTATTTCATACACTACTGGTTCTGCACTAGTCACTTCAGGAGGGACTGAAAAAAAGACCAACACAGCAATGGCAATGAAAATATGTTTGTGAAGGCCTCATCAGTGTCCAGTTTAGAGGCCCAACAACTTCTTAAATTATTTTTATTGCTAATAAATGTAAATCAGGTTTAACCCTGGGTATGTCCAAGTTCTTAAATGTCTTGCAGCTGTTGCAAGTCCATTGATAGCTTCCTTGGGAGAGTCCCAGAAAATTAAAAGAGCAGGAAGCTATCTTATATCAAGAATACACTTCTTACCGCATTATATAAATACTGAATACACTTCTACTCTAATTAAGCAGCAGCCATTGCTATTAACATATTGTAGCTTACACTGTTTTTTGAGGAGATGGCTCATTAGCATGTTTTCATTAAGCAGAGTATATGGCATCTACACAGTACATGAAACAACAGATGGATGACCTCTTCACCTATATGCTGTTACATTAATAATGAAGGCAAATATTCGGTACCTTTGTGAAAAAATAAAAATAGGGATTTACAATAAATAAACTAAAAAACAAAACAAAAATAGCCCCAAAGCACAACAGAAAAGCATCTGTAGTTTTTTCTAATAACTCTATCTATCATCTGCTTATCTTACCTGCCTGAAAGCCCTAAGGAAAATATGAGCTTTGTAGAATATTCTGAAGGCTAATAAATACAGCATATTTTGCACCATATGGATTATCTCAGGCCTTCATAAAAAGCTATCAGAAACAAGCAATATACAAGCTCCAGAGTGAGCATATGTTGCATTATGGTATGATTAGAAAGATCTTTTTCTGACTAGAGGAATCAGAAAACACCTACATTTCAAAACCAAGACAATCAATCACCAAATGTCCTATAGTTAACTAGTGCAAACCTCAAATTACCATAGAATCATAAAATCATAGAATAATCTGGGCTGGAAAGGACCGCTAAAGGTCACTTAGTCCAGCCCCCCTGCCATGAGCAGGGCCGTCTGCAACTAGATCAGGTTGCTCAGTGCTACATCCAACGTGGTCTTGAATGTATCCAGGGATGGGGCTTCTACCACTTCTCTGGGCAACCTGTTCCAGTGCTTCACCACCCTCATCATAAAGAATTTCTTCCTTATATCCAGTCTATATCTCCCCTCTTTCAGTTTAAAACCATTCCCCCTTGTCCTGTCACTGCAGGCTCTGCTAAAAAGTTTTTGCCCCTCTTTCCTATAGGCCCCCTTTAAGTACTGGAAGGCCGCAATCAGGTCTCCCCGCAGCCTTCTCTTCTCCAGGCTGAACAAACCCAACTCTCTCAGCCTGTCCTTATAGGAGAGGTGCTCCAGCCCTCGGATCATTCTTGTAGCCTCCTCTGGCCCCGCTCCAACAGCTCCATGTCTCTCCTGTGCTGAGGCCCCAGAGCAGGAGGCAGCACTGCAGGTGGGGTCTCACCAGAGTGGAGCAGAGGGGCAGAGTCACCTCCCTCAACCTGCTGGCCATGGTGCTTTGGATGCAGCTCAGGAGACGGCTCATGGCCAGCTTTTCGTCCATCAGTACCCCCAAGTCCTTCTTGGCAGGGCTGCTCTCCATCCCTTCATCCCCCAGCCCGTATTGATACCAGAGGTTGCTCCAATCCAGGTGCAGGACCTTGCATTTGTCCTTGTTGAACTTCATGAGGTTCACCCAGGCCCAGTTCTCGAGTCTGTTCAGGTTGGCTGGGATGGCATCCCATCCCTCAGGCGTGTCCATTGCACCACTCAGCTTGGTGTCATCCACAAACTTGCTGAGGGTGCTCTCAATTCCAGTGTCTATGTCATTGATAAAGATGTTAAAGAGTACTGGTCCCAGTACCCTGAGGGACATGACTCGTCACTGATCTCCATCTGTACATGGAGCCATTGACCACTAGCCCTCTGGATGCAACCATCCAGCCAATTCCTTATCCACCGAACAGTCCACCCATCAAATCCATATTTCTCTAATTTAGATGTTGTGGGGGACTATGTCAAAAGCCTTACAGAAGTCTAGACAGATGACATCAATAGCTCTTCCTTTGTCCACTAATTACAAACATTAGGAGTTAAAGAAGAATAATGCAAATTGCCACATTTTGCAGTTAGTTTCTATACTGATGGAGCATCTACACCAGTTTTCTAATCCTAATGGTCATGTTTGATTAAAAAAAAAGTTCAAAGTGGATAAACTCATTTTAAAGAAAGAAGTTGTATTATTTGGGACATCTACTGCATAATCAATTTATAAGATGACATATTTGCTAGAGCAATTGACATTTGTGATCTGAGATTAAAAGTAAAATAAAAAATGTTTTTTGTTTAATCAAGGAAACTTATTATCATGAGTGAAATAATTGTTGTTGAAATGGAGCATAGTGGACCAAGAAAAGGACGCATTTCCGATATCATTGCTACAGTTTGGCCTGTTTCTGCAGTATATGTTATTTCATCAACTTACTTTGATGATGAAGATTGAAAATGATAAATCTTAAAGCAGTTAATGAAGGCAGTTTTATAAGGGCTGGAATGAGAAGATTGTGGTAGAGTATCCCCTGAATTGCCAGTAAGGTAACTATATCTTCACAACAAAACCAAACATGTAAACTTCCCAATGCTTGAGTCTAACATTTCCTTCCCTTCATAATACCCTCCATGAATCTAATCCCTGCGGAATATTGCCCATATCCACTTTTCACTGTAGCTCTTTCACTTCCCTAGTAACATTCTTAAGAAAACCAAAATGATATCGTCAGAAATGTGAGTGAAACAGTTGCAATGATTTTCATTAACAGCTAGACTTAGTAAACCACTGTACTAGCTGACACAGAACAGCTTTCTCAGGCACTGCTCTGAGGCAAACCTTGGTCACGTGTTGTTTTTAGTAGCTGATGCCATAAATTAAGACTAACCTGAGGCAAAAAGTCATATCCTATCCAAAGTTAACAACCTATTGTAGATTTTGATGCAAATCCAGTCCTCTTATTATATATAATTTCATTAATTTGTTACACCTGTTATAGCCACAATATTCCATCATCATGAAAAATGTATTTCAGCAATGCTGCTATTTGACTTTCAGCATGAATATTCTGGTGAACTATGAGAACTGGATATAGAGTAGTGTCTGACAGTAATACGCACATTTATTTGCAAGCATTAAAAGGTGTGACATTTCTTTTATTCACACCAGGAATAGTTTCTGTGGGCTAAAGGAAGCAGTAAAATGTTCCCCCGTAAGCAGAAAAGGAAGATATTATCACTATCTAATTTTCACTGTATTTCAACTGGTATTACACAACACTCGCTACTCTTAATTCTATTCCTTTCATTTAATATGATATTGTAGAGGCAGTATATTCTTTGCAGATGGCTTATCTTCAGTTGCTGAAATGCACTGCTTTTAGTGAATCTGAAAGTCAAAAATCTTTCCATCACAGAGCCACATCAAAAGGGCTCCAAACAATTAGGAATACTTTAAGTAATGAGAATAAGCAGTTTCTTTCAACAAACTAGTACAAACTCTTTTTTTTTTTAATTACTCATGATGTCTGTTCATAGTACTTAACATCTGCAGAACAAAGCAAATCCTACACTGTGCATATCCAGTACATTATAGTGTCCAGTATCTCCTATGCTCCCATCTTGACTTCGCTAACTTCCCAGATACCATTGTTCAAAATTTAACTTACTTATCTCACTGCAAATCAGTTCTGTGAATATTAAACAATGATTGCAAACCTCTAGACAGCTGCTGAATAAGCATTTTTCACCAAAGTTATTTTAAGTTTTACTATGCTGTATTATACTACAGTTGATTAAATTAAATGTTAACTTCATAAAACAAGTAACACGTATTTCAAGAGTAACTTTATCAAATCAAATTGTCAACAATATATATTTAATTGGTAAAGAAAAAAGTATGTACAGCAGCAGTTAGTATACTTTTTCTTACAGCATACACATTTTCTTAATTAACTCAAGCACGTGTTAAGATGCACTAGATGAAAATAAGAAGCACTTCTAACCAAATCCTTCTGACATATGCATCTCTAAGATTTTAAATCTTAAAACAATGTCCAAAATAATTTCCAGTCTACTAAGGTAAGTAGAGCGATCAATTAATAATTGCTTTTTAATTAGCCTGAATCCCATAAATGTAATGCATTCCTTCTCTTTCAACAGTAAAAACCAGTATGGCCCATTTTACCTGAGCTGTCCTAAAATAATTACCATTTTCTACAAATGAAAGAAGATAACTCTTTCTTCCTTCCTTTTAGGCTCCAAAGGAACACTGGACATAGAAATCAGGTTGGTTTTCTCTCTAGTTATTGACATAGGCTGATTTATAGATTCAATTTATTTTCTGCTTGATGGAGTTTGGGGAGAATGCATAAAATAGGTGCATTCACATCATAGTAGCCAATGTATCCCTGAGTACGTCAATGCCATGGTAATTCTAATGCTCTGGTGCCAGGGGAAAGGATATTTTTCTTTAAGTCTCCTACAGTACTGAGGATTCAGGCATTCATACTTGTTATCTTCAGGATCTTAAATCTTTCTTAAAATGAACAACAAAGGAATAAGAATACAATTCTGATGGATTAAACTAGCTAACAGACTAAAAATTATATGTCTCCAGTCTTCCACTTTCTCTGTGTCACTTGGGATTTTTTAGAAGTCTTTGGTATTTTCCCTTGGTTGTCTTTAATGGACTTGCAGAGCCTTTAATTATTAAGTCAGTGTTCATTCAGAAGCTGCTTAATGCCTTTATCATCTTTATATTCTCTAAAAAAAAAAATCAATACTTTCTCTATTTTGAGATTGAAAGAGAGTCACAAGTATTATTAAGTCAGTGTTCATTCAGAAGCTGCTTAATGCCTTTATCATCTTTATATTCTCTAAAAAAAAAATCAAATTCTACTTTCTCTATTTTGAGATTGAAAGAGCGTCACAAGTAGAGAAATAAACAGGACTGCCTATGTTATTCAAGATTTTAGAGAATCCCACTTCTATTAGTGTCATAGAGATGTCTTCTATTCCTTCCTGGTCAGAGTGGCACCTACACATGCTTTTAGCTTCCATTAACATGCTTTGGTTTTATGTTATTCCCTTTCTGGCTGATAAGCACAACTGCAGTGGATTACTGGCTTTTGCTCCTTGTGTTAGTTTGCATTGTCTCACCACGTGGTCTGGAGCTTAAGCCTCATTTACTATGCTAGAAAAATATACAACAGCGATGATAGCTGAAATGCAGCAACAAACTTGTCTTTCTCATTGACTACTCATTGCCTCATCTGAGGCAGCAAGGCACAATGTATGGATACAGTCACCGCTACAGGGTCCAGTCGTAGTTGCCTGTAAAGATGCTTCATTTATCTGCAGTTGGGCAGATGTAGCTATAAATGACTTATTCCGGTAAAAGGCTTTTGCTCCTTCTATACCTCTCTGCAAACTTCTTAGGGAGTTATTTACTCCTTGGGGCAGACACCCTAGCCCCAGTAAGGGCCAGAGCTCTTCAGGGCAGCAGCCGATGGCTCCTTTTCATGCCTCTGGCCCCCTGCCGTGGCAGTTGTTGTCATGTACACACCTTGAGTCTGGTGCTGACCACCCCTTCCATGGCCACTCATCCCTCTCTGTGGTGAGAGCGGGAAAGGTGGGACCCCTCGGCGGGCAGGCAGGGCCCTCAGCCAATGACATGCCTCAGCTGAGAGAAGTTTCTGGACCACTGACCATAAGTAAACACAGCTCAGATCCCACCATGCTATAAAGCAGCCCCCACTGGAATCCCCCTTGAAGTGGTTTTCCTCTGTGTCTGTTTGCAAACTCTCCCCTTGGAGACATCACCCAAGGAAACTTAGAATGATTGAGTGTCCTCCCCATCTTTTGGTGAGTGATTTCTTCTGGATCTCCTTGAGTGAGTGATCTCCTTTTGGGTGAGTGATCCTATTTTTCTTTTCGGGTCCCCTTTGAATGAGAGTTTTACCCTTTCTGACTGAGTGTGTGCACACCCTGGAGCACCATTATTGTGTTTTGCCATGTAGTGATACCAACCCTGAGTAGTATATCTAACCTATGATGTGGTAAATATTCTTGGAGTGTTGTTTGGATTACCTTGTTGTTTTGTTAGTTTTGGTTGGTTGGTTGGTCTCAGCTTTGAATTAGTTTGTTTAAGTTTACTACCTGTGTGGAGTCGTTTTGGTGTACCTCTGTGACATTCCTGAGCCAAGTGGAGAGCTAGCTCTCTTTAGTCTTGCTGGAATAGAGGACTTGGACCTATTTTAATCTGTCTAATAGGAATTAGGCACCTGGAGAGCTCACTAGGGCTCATGCCTAATCTTCCTACAGACTGAAACCAAAATTTTTTCTTTCAAGTTTTTAAAAGATTGTGGATTCTAACAGCACAGATTCTAACAGCACAGGTCATTAGATAAATCTATGTACATTTGCTTGGTTAAAAGAAAAAATAATACATGCAGGTCACTATTGTCCCTGTGCAAAGAATCTTTTTTTCACAAGTACTTGTAAAGGATCCACTGTTTATCCGTGATCCAGAGTCCCAATTGAACAAAGAATCACAGAATCACTAAGGTTGGAAAGGACCTGTAAGATCACCAAGTCCAACCACCAACCAACACCACCATGCCCAGTAAACTGTGTCCCACAATGCCTCATCCCCATGTTCCTTAAACACCTCCAGTGAGGGTGACTCCCCCCCCTCCCTGTGCAGCCCATTCCAATGCCTCACCACTCTCTCAGTAAAGAATTTTTTCCTAATATCCAGTCTGAACCTCCCCTGCCGCAACTTGAAGCCATTTTCTCTCATCCTGACTTTGTAACAGGATTAGTGCACCTGTAATATATAACAGATATCTGAACTGTGTTTAGACAAGTGTTCAAGAAATCTCAACTAAACCAAAAACTGACTCTTTTTTCTGCACAGATGTCCTTCTTTCAAAATCAAGTATAGTTGATTTTGGTAGGCCAGAATTACTTTGCTCATCTTCACAGTACAAGGGAGTCACCAATGAGTTTTATGTCAAGACCTGCTGCACTTTGGTTCTCTGCACATCTATTTCCAGACAACACCAGGTGCTTTTTCCCCTTTGATTTCCTGTAAGATATCCAAAAGTGATTGCTCTGGTCAGCTGCCTTTTGGATTCTTACAATGGTGAGTATTTATGTGATTCCAAAACATACTTTTGCCTTTCCTGTTATACTGCCATGACAGGAAACAAACATAATCTGGAAACAAAGAACATGGAAAACCTACTATCTACCTCATTTTCCTTTCATTTTATCCCCCTTCAGTTGCAAATATTGTTTCTTTCACAGGAGTAAATATATCCCATTATGAGTTGCAAGTCAGTGACAGCAACAAAATTCATGGTGCTGCTTCTGTCTATCTATTTATTTTCCAAGACTTTTCTTTTTGTCACACTCTCATAATTGGAAATTCAGCTATTTCCTGGACTAAGTAGCTTGGACTTACTGCACAGCAGCTTCCCTGCCTGGATGTTTATATTTGCTATGGTACATGATCTCAATGACAATAAATTTATTTCCATTAAGCACATCAGTGATGTGATGAGCACTGACCAACTGTACTATAGTTTTAAACATTCTTTCCAAGGATGTGTTGTAGTCCACACTGCCATTAGCATGATTTTACTGCACACATGCAGGTATCACTCATAGCTAATAAGATAGAATATCATTGGAATTTACTAACTATTCAACCTAGATGATCTTCAAAGCAATTATAAACACAGACAACAGTAAAATATAAAACTTACCTAATTTGCACTTTATACCAGTGTCCATCATCGACTCTAGCAATAGTAGTGACGTTTCTGACTTCTGCTGCTTCATCACATAAAAACTGGTACTACAGAGCAGGAAAAATGCTTTTATTACACAACTCCTACAGCTGTGGCTTAGAACAGTTACAGGCTTAGAATCATGAATCTAAAAATAAAAAATGGTTTCATAAAAACCTGAAGGATGTCATGTGTGGATGTCATGTATATCGAGAAAACTAATCTTTCATTAAAGATCTGGATCAGGAAATCTATTATACCAGAAATATCCAAGCACACATATATGCTTCCTAGCCTGCATTAAAATGCTTTAATTGTGTATTGTACAATCAGATATTATGGGCCTGATTTGCAAAGAAGTTGACCATCTGCAACCCAGCTAAAATTAACATTGGCCATGGGTGAATTTTACTTACCATTTTATGGCCTCCTTACACTTCTAAACACGTAATGTAGCATGCAGGCTTGAGCATTTTGGAACACCATTTAATTTCCTATACTAATGTGAACAAGCACTTGATTTCATGGTTTGTCTACTTGTAATTGTAGCTTGATTGTTAGCTTAGAACCATTTGTTCACTGGGCTTTAAATCTACATTTAATTGACCAGCTTTGTGAATGATTAAGTGAATTCAATTAGTTTTAACATGGCACACTGGGATCTCTGAATAGATTTTTGTCAATTAAAGCACTTTCATATTTTATGGTGCTTATGATATGTTAGAAAAATATTTTTCTGCATCATTACTTTACCATGAATACAAGTAAGATGGACTTAAAGTCATCAACATTTTCTAAACCTTGGATAACTTTCTGCCCCTGACTAATCTCATTTGTTCTAGGTAACGATAATCACAGTATAATAAACCACAGTAAGTCACAACATAACAAAATCAAGTAAAAGGTTATTTTCTTCTTTTTCTGTTTATCTGCAATTTATATATCTTTTTAGTATGATCATGGTCTTTAAATATGAAGGCAAATATAACTCAAATATGCTGCTCCTAACAGTCATTTCACAATTCTTACAGAAGAATATAATTACAGCTAAACTTTTGGAATTTTTTAATAGCGAAATGGATCCATTATGAAAAAAGTAACTTCTCTTTTAATATCTTTTTATAGCCTATTCAGCTGCCCATCTCTTCTTAAAGCTCAAGCTTTATTTCTTCCTCAGAAAAGAAGGAATAATTTGCCAAAAGTAAAGAAATACTGGGATACACACTTCTTAAAGTTTATAAACAAATATATTCCTATTTAGTTTGTCCATTGAAGTCAAGTAAATGTTTTTTGAGATCCTGTGGAACTGTGAATTAACATGATAGATCAAGTAAAAAGTTTCTACTCGGAGCCACACAGTAACAAAGACACACTCTGTTCCCTTACACAGCAAATTCATCTATGACAATTCACTCGGTTCCACAGCCTCCCTTACAGCAATTTTAATGAACTTGCACATGAGCAGGTTCAGTAGGTTTAGGTTTCTTCTATAAAACAGAATACCTTAATTCATACCAGTTGTAAAGATAAAATCTACTTTCTCTATTTTTGTCTTCTAATGTGTACTTTTTGTATGAGACATTCCAGTTCTAATCACTATTCAGTTTTCCTCAGCACCACTTCTTGTGAAACATATTAATCACATTAGCCATGAATTTGCCCTAACAGATATTGAGTTTGACAGCTATTATCCTTAAAATACTAAACAATCTCTCTGTAGCTCTATCTGCTGTCTTCTACAGGAGGAAACAGAACAAAATATTACAATTTTTACAGATCCTAACTCTTACTTATTTCTCCTTCAGTGGGAGATTTTGATGCCTTACCTGTAAGATGCCATGTTTGATGAAAAGCTGAATTAAAAAATGTCCTGTTGTTTCTGGTCTCTGTTCAATATACAGGAGGAGACCATGAGGATTATAGGTCTTAAATTCCAAGTGGATGAAGTTTTGCATGTTCATATGCAAGCCTTGAAATTCCAGGTAAGAGTCACCATAATAGCGCACATAACTAAAATCTGTAAATAGAATTTTGAGAGGTATAAGGATACAGTTTTTTTCTTCACCCACCACTTTCTTATTCTGCTAATAGTAGCAAAGATACAGGATAACCTTTTACATCTGTCAAGGAGACAGACATGAATGTAAAAATTGATGCTAGTTTTCTTCTGTCGAAGACTAATGCTGAGAATTTTTATAAGTAGACATAAAGGTTTAGATCAAATTATATTAAGCTGACAACTAGAATAAATGCTTGAAAGAAAAGGCAATGGAGATGATAGCACCTGGAGCATACCTAGCAGCTTTGGCTCCCCGTAAGTCAAGAACAGTTTTTTCAAAGTTGGTCATTCACATAGTTTTTGATGCAAGAATGAGTAGGTTTGAAGTCTTTGGAAAAATCACACAGTATGGAAAGGGAAGAAGACATTCCACAATCTAATTATGAAATTGCTATCTTAAATATGTCAACTATCTCCATCTAAAACAATGAGATGATGCAAGGGTGAAAGCTGAAAATTTCCCTTCTGACTACATTTAGCTTGTCTGCTTGATTTATCTAGACCCGCCTTAATGTCCAGCACCCTGTGCCATACCTGGCAAGGGCAGATGAAGCTCTTACTTAAACAGAAAGGATGTGTGAATACATGGCTGCAAGCCCATCAGTTTACAGAGGAATATATTTAGAAGAGGCTTCTTTTCATTTTTTCGCCCACCCTCCCTCCCTCCCTCCCTC
>KL267903.1:9223-66107 GCA_000699545.1 Podiceps cristatus | reverse complement strand
TATTATTATTATTATTATTAAAATGAATTTCATAAGGGCATTTCAATTAGGGAAGTGTAACTATTCAGCTGTGAAATTTTGTCATGTAGATTGTTATTTTTACTTTCAGAATGGTCAAGATATGGAACAAGAGTCCCTTTTCTCTGACATTTTCAGATTTTTTAAAAGTCTATATTCTCCGATTTTCACTCGGAAAAGAGAGGTATAGCATGAGTACAAAATACAAACTAGGGAAGAAATACAGTTCATCAATACATTAAGAAGCAGAGACTGATTAACAGGGTGGGTTAAGTTAACATATATTATTCGACACTGCAATTGTTTTGCATTTTAGAATACTGTCTTCTAGGCAGTGGGCCAGACGATGTTCTCTGCACAGTAATGCCTTCATGGACTTTCCTTTACATTGTTCTGGCAAGGAAGGGCAACGGCTACCCATCAAAGGAAGAAAGATCAGACTAAAAGTAACTCTCTTACATCTGACACAACGTAAAGGTCATCAGTATCTTGCATCACAGTTTTCCTACTCCTTTTGTCTCGGAGATCTGGACATAGTTGGAGTTCAGCAGTAGTTCGAGTTGCTGAAAGGGCACTTCTTGTTTCTTTAGACTCTACCTGTGGATCAGATTAATCTGGGATGGAAAGCAAAAGGGAAGGGATACGTCCTGTAACTACATACATTTTCCTTTGCTGTGTCTGAAACGCAAAAAGAAATTATGCGCTTCCCTTCGGATGCACAAATTCCTCTGCTCTTTGTGACATTTGATCCCAAGAGGGTAGTGAGCCATCTTCAGCTTCTGGGGAAGCTCACTCCATTTTTGAACTGTTATGCACAGACAATCCCCTGGACTTTATCTCAATGAGTAGTATTATGTAGAACCAAACTCTCATGTTGTTACTCTGTGTTGAAAAATATCCAACAGAAAGTGCATACATGATCCTATCAGAGTTTGTGTATCAGAATTTTAAGCATGAAGGGAAGCTCTATAATGGAAAGCAACTTAAAAGATTTTATCTAGATAAACCATCACTGTAATAAGAACAACTCTCAGCACCTAATGCTTTACTACTGTGCTTTAGATAAGCAATTCACATGGGATTTTCTAATATTTCAGAATAGAAACCCCCAGGCAGGGTGAAATTTGATCACTTGAAGTGTTTCCATACAAAAATGGCAGCTATTTCTAAAAAGGTTAGGCTAGCTTACATTCTGCCAGAGGTGGGATACATTGCAAAAGAACACTCAACTTGAAAGTATAAAAATAAGAAGTGTAAAAAGAGAACTATAAAAGAAAAGAACAAACATTCCAAACAATCAAAGATACAGATTCCTTTGAAACTGTGTGAAGTAGGAACATGAAAACACACAGTCACTCATAATGAGATGCAGTTCTGCCTGCTTTCTTGCTCATTATGTATTACCTAAGAAGAGGCAAGGTGTTTAAATCACCTAATTTTACAGAATTTTATCTTCATTCTCTCCAGTAAGGAGAGAAAAAAAAAAAAAAAAAAAAAAAGGATCCATGTAATGCAAAAGCAAAGGTAATTAATTTGCTGTCAGAGTAAACTGAAAAAAAAAGGTAATTCTTAAAAATCACATTGTCTAGAAGGCTTCTAAACAACACTAATGAAAAAAGACTGCTCCATAATTCTCAGGTCACAAAGGGGCTCTTTCCTTACACATGAACTCCCACTTCAAGATACGGCTTTTGTTTCCAGATAGCCGGTATGAACAATGGCTACCAATTCTCACTGGCTAACAATGATACTGTTGAGATATTTTCATTTTCAGATCACCACCACTGATTCTAATAATCTTTATGTATTTTGAGTTACCTTTCCTAAATAATTAGTCTTCTGGGCTTAATCTTGCATGTTGTTTCACATAATTACAGTAACATTATTAATTTATGTTGGTCTCTGTCTGGCTACAGGGTCACAACTGTGTGGCAGCGTGCAAGATTAGCAATTTAGAAATGTGCTTTCCCTAGTCACAGCTCCATTAGTTTTTCAAACATGCCTTTAATTATTAGCCTAAATATCCTCTGTCCTCATTATGTTATGTATCCTGACTCAGAGAGTTGCATAGTTCAGGATTATTCCTGGTCCATGCATAACAAAATGCATAGTTTGTACACTAGTATAATTAAAACACGTTTGACAAAACAATCCAGAACTATACCACTCATTCCATACAGCTTTTGGATTCTGCTACCACAGCAAGATTTTATGTCATAGAGCAAAACTAGAAGCAATAAATGTACAAAAACATAACAGTGGTTTCTCCTTGTAGCCTACAAATATAAAATCTACTCAGGCATATTCATTATATGTTTACGTGATTAGTAAAAGGGAGAGGGGCATTCTGAGAGCTGGAATAATGTTTCCTAATCAAATGGTTGCCCCTTCAAAATCAGAAAGTATGCAGAATGGACTATACTTCAAGCATCTATCCACAAGCTTTAGAGGAACCTGTTAAACTTGCAAATACTAATGCAAGGCTTCCAGAGTATTTTTATCTATTTCTTTCATATACTTCCTTTAGAGTCCAAAACACTCACTGGGACATTTGGCAATAGATCTCTCTGTGATCTCACTGTCCTGGAAAATGATGAGAAAGGGATTCACCAGCTTCATCATATTATATATATATGTCTATACACGCATTATTAGTATTGAAATAAAACCTTAACTTTCAAAATAGAACTCCTGACAATTTAAGGAAGATCATGAAGGATCTTACATAATTTTTGGTTTGTTTATATTTGTTATGGACCAATGCTATTTCAGGGACAGGAGTCCATGAGGCAATTGAGTCTGTCTTGGAATCAAGAGCCTTCTAGAGAAGTGCAGCGTAGTAGGCAACAAAACACAGCTCAGGTAGCCATTGCAGTTACTGGTTCTTCTGTGACCAAGGACATCTCAGGATCCAGTACTGCAGTGCCACTGATTCATTTCGGATTAGTGGATTGTTTCTAACACAGCTAAAACTTCAAGGAGAAAGAACATGGAATTTCCATGCCTGTAAATCATCTCAATTAGTTTCTATTTCTCCTTCTCCATTGCCTTCAACAACTTTTACCAAAAAATTTAGCTGAAACTAGACATTTTCAGGCTTATGGGTAGAGAAAGACATTGCAGGAGCAGTAATAGCCTAAACCATTTCAAACATTTATATACACAAAAGCTATGTGTTGGCTGGTGTGATATGCTAAGACTGCTTTACTTATACCACTTTTTTTTTTTCTCAGGGCTCATAGCAATGAAGTTTAGCCATATTGCCGAAACGTCGCACACTTTTATATACTCCGTGCCTGCACAGTACACTAAGAAAATCATTAGAGAGAAATTAGCCCCTTTTTTTTTTTTTTTAATTCCTGTAGCTTTATTGTTAGTAATCTATGCTCTGGAAGTTCAGGCCTTCACTTGAAAAGAAGAAAATAAGAGAAGGAAAACTTATGTTTATAATTAGAAAGAGATGGCAGAAGAAGAGTAGCTGTATGGCTTAACCGTGAAGCTTAGAGGCCAGCTGTCAGAAAGTTTGCTGAGTTTACACATTACAAATTCAAGAAAGATTTTTGGCTAGATAATTTAAGGTATACTAAAGGAAACTATAGCACTTAAGCGAGTTAAAATTTGTGCAAACAAGCCCTCTAATTTAATTTTAAAAATTCCCTCAATGTAGCATCTGCTTACATGCAGTTATTCAGCCATATTAAACTATGATACCACTTACAATGAAACGTCAATGGCCATAATAGCTTTCCAATAACTGTTCAGTTTAAAGCTGAACAAATCAAAAGCATTTAAACACCAATAAAAATATCCCAAAATACTCTTGTAGGATGAAGGCCAGCACGGCCTCACGCCTCCTCTCACTTCACAGCAGTTGCGTATTGTGAACACTGTGGGTGTTCACTTCAACATGATTAGGTTCACAGAGTGACAGAGAGAAGGGAAAGATGCTCTGCAGTAATCCAGACTCGTTGTGCTATCAATGTTTTTGACAGATAAATTGGCAATAATCTGAATATTTTTGTCCCAAATAATGAATCTTGCATCTGAAACTGTGTTATAGAAAACAGTAACTCCTCTGTGGGCCAGCTCTCCATCTGGTGTAATTTGGCATAGCTCATCTGGCTATAATTCATCAGATATTATAGGGTTTTTTGCATTTAGAAAAAGGTATTAAAGAAAGAAAATGTAAATGAAATATCAGGAAAAAAAAATTCAAAGGTAAGAAATTTTAAATTAAGATGTTCTTTTAAAGCTGATCTGGATAATACTGGACACTTCTATAATGCATTGAAAGATTAATTCTCCTTGGTATTTGTTTGCTGACATTGATTTTTTTTCTTAGTGTTATATCTTTTCTGTCCTTGACTTTATTAGTTATCTGCTAGTTTCAGATATACAAGTCTATACATACAAGAAGGTACTGTGAAATTTTTACTTAATGAGCTAAAATTTGCCAGGGAAGATGATTTTGGACACAGCTTACTTAAAACACAAACAGATAGAGACTGCTGTAAGTTTGAGTCCACCCAAAGTGAAACATGTTGTTTTGGCTTATGTTCAGATCCAAAATCACAAAAGAATTATTCTGTGTTGCTGCTAACATGCAGTACTCTTGCCAGAAGAGATATACAACCTTTTGGCTCAAGACAGTATCTTTAAAGAGCCCCTCGGCACATGTTTTTTGTCATTTTTAAATGAAGACAACTAACTTAGAGCATTTTGACAGCACCAAATCAAAACTCCAAATTAAAAAATAGACTTACACTCCTGAAAAACTTCAGCCTGTGTCTACATAGTGCCAAGACCTTTCTAATTTATTACTTTGTATAGAATAATCTTTTTCTAATTTGGATTAATTTTGATTTACTATGTTTTGTACTTTTTGAAGTTCTTGTTGCAACTAAGCATCTTAATCAACTATTGTGGTATTGGGAGATGAAATTATATCTTTGTTATTACTGGAAACTGCTTGGAATTTCATCTGACAAATTGGTTTCTCAGTTTTTCTCATATGATAAAAAAAATGGACTCTTAGAGATATGTCTGGATTCAGAATCTTGCCAATGAGAAAAAAATCTTCCAATCATAAGGCCAGATCAGAGTAGCTGTCTAAGTATAGTACCTGTTGGGAAAAGATGAAATATAAGCGATTATATGCAGATATTGTCATCTATTTGCTAGTTTTAGAAGAGTTAGATTTCCTGGTTTTGACCAAAATGTCATGGTTAAGCAAGTTTTCTAAAATAACTAACCTAAAATCTGTCACTTTAACATTAATTTGGAATGTTCCTGAGGGGGGAACATTTTTTTGCTAATATAATGCAGATTGATGTGATATTTAGAATAAGGTAATTTTAATAAATGTAGTCATGTAGGATGTGGAATAATTATTGTGCTTTTTGACCACTTGTATGTAACCAACTAAAAATCCTTTCATTAATTGAGCTATTATCTAGTGGGTTAAAATCTTCCCTGAATGAACCTTGACATTTTCTGTCAGGTACAATTTCTCAGAAGTTATCTAACAAACTTTTTACCCCAACATATCATCTGAAATAACAATTTTCCTTACTTTTAATGAAATGCAATAAAACTTACCTACATGCAGAATTTCCTTTGATCTTAATGATGATTTTGTAATAATATGTGAGGGACCTGAACCTCCTTCCGCACTGTAGGCAACTGAATTTTCCCTCAGGAAATGTTACACTGATCCCTACAAGAAAAGTGTTTTATTTGTAGAAACGGCAGGTGATAAGTGCCTTCAGGGCAAAGGAAACCTATACATGAGAAGTTCTTTCACAGTGATGAAAAAAGTGAGGACAAACCAAAAAACTCATTTCTTCTGTAATGTTGTGAACCATTACCAATGATACACTGAGATGTTGTATACTATTTCACCCTGCAGACACCCTTCAAACAGACAGAGTTGCAGAAACACAGAGTTATATGATACCGAGAGTTATATGGTACCGACTGCGTACTAAGTCTCTGGCTTCTTCTTAAATGCCTAGCATTAGTACAGTTCTCATTACTACATTCCTAATTTAAATCTGTGCTTTTATTGAAGCAAAAGAAAAATAACTAAAGTTTGTTTTGCAGTATTTTTCAGTTTATAAGGAACTGTTTTACCAATGCCTGCATGGAATTCTTTTACCAGTATGTGCTTAACTATAATATATTAGAGATCTTTCTGAAAATTTAACTCAAATTGTTTCTGAAAAGGGAAGTCATATTGTATATAAGTTCATATGGATATTGTATATTAGTTTCTCCTATGGTGGAAAAAATTAAGGTAGAGAAAGATGGAGCTTCTGTGATTCTTTATATTAATTTTATGAAATACTCGTAAATAAAAACATTGGTATATGTTTGCAATTTATTGTGTACCCTGAAGGTGATTGAAGTATGCTGAGTGAATATATTTTTAAGATAGAGTCATGCATATATTACTGTGTATGTTACATCAATTAATATGTTCATGTAAGGAAATAGCACAAATCTCTTTTGCTTATGTGGTCTTGGAATATTTGAGAATGATAATCAAGCACGTGCACTGCCATGTTTCCACCATAATTTAAACAAAGGAAACAATTGTAAGAAAACAGCCCCAGTTTATGATGGTAACAAATTATTGCATTTATTCCTGAATTTTCAAAAGAAAATTTGATTTTGATTTTTCAAGTTTCTGGACTTGCCTTGAAACATAAAATTTATGCCTGATTTTCACAAAGACTAGTCTCCTGAAAATCAGGACTATTAAACATATCTCAAGTCGGTCACCAAATATATCATAACCAATTTTTGAAAAGGAAAGACATCTTTTTTGAATGAAAGAAAAGAAAATGTGGTAGCAAGATTAGTTTAAAGATTAGAGAAAAGGGTTCAAAGTTAAATATATTTTAGAAAAAATATACTTTCAAAATTGAACTTATTTAAATTTTATAAAGGATTTATTTGCAAATGCTGAAGATTACCTATATACTGATTTCTTTGAAGTTGGCAAAATAATTCCTATTTAAAACATTGATCTTGTTTAATTTTAAATCCTTCTGTTACTTGTGTATCTATTTCTGGTTAAAATCTGTTTGGTTTGTTGCAGTACATGGCGTTTGGGAGGAATGGTCACCTTGGAGTTTGTGTTCATTCACATGTGGTCGAGGCCAAAGAACTAGGACGAGGTCATGTATACCTCCCCAGTATGGGGGAAGATCATGTGATGGACCTGAAACACAGCATAAACCTTGCAATATTGCACTCTGCCCTGGTGAGCTCATATAGCAACTCTCTGCTTTGTTACAGTGCGTTTGATGTGGGTTGATTGTGATTTCTTTTAGTGCTCTTTCACACACACAAAAAAATGTTATGCAAAGTGAGTAGACAGGGTAGTGTTGTTCATAATGCTGAGTGCAGTGATTAAAGTTTATAATCAGAATGGTAAATCTGTTCAAGATACTACACAGGCAGTCAATTCTTAGTTTCTTCGAGATAGTCTCTCTCTAGGCTATAGTATGTTATGAAGGAAATCTTGATTCAGGATGGCTCTTGGAGAACCAAAAGGCAAGTAACTTTCTGAGTGTGGCTTAAAGGGAGATATTCAGAGGCCACACAGTTTGTGTCTACTGTATCTGTTAGAATTATGTTTGCCTGGATGTTCACTGTAATTATTTATTCATCATGCAACAAACATATTTGGGAAACCGTAAAATTTTAATTATTACTAATTCGTTCAAAATGGATATTATTTGCATGTGTGCAGAGAGAAAGGCTGATGCAAGCTAGGGCATTATTTGAATACCAGTTAAGTGAGAATTTTAAGTGCCTCATTTCTGCAAGTTAGTTGCTAAACCACTTTAAAAAAACTACTCCTAACCAAGTAAACGAGTGTGGGCTTCATGTTAAACCTTCCATCCACTGAAACTGAAACTAACTCAAAAATATAATCTGTTCTTTCAAAATTGACTTTAAAATTTTTGTCCATAAGTTATGATTGATTTTGACCACAATTTTCAATATATGTGTATATATGTGTATGTATGTATATATGTATACATATATATATGTATATGTGTGTATATACGTGTATAGAATACCCAAGTATTACAATGAGTTCATTAACAGTAAAGAAGATCATATATATTTATAATTGTTGAATTCATTGTAATGCTTAGGTATTAAAAAGGTGTCAAGTAGCTGTGATGTGAAAAATTTCTTTCATGAGTTCTCTCTGACAGTGCGAAGGTTGCCCTTGGAGTGGGCTTGTTGAATATCCACAGTTCACAACACTGCTGCAAATAGATTCTCCATGACCAGAGTTCTTCCTGAAAAGGGTCAATGGACACTTAATTAGCAAATGGTTGTGCAATGGTTTGAAAACAGAGATGAAGGAAAAAATGGAACTTAGTGCCTCAAAGAATTAAAACTAAATGTCATAGATTTTTATTAAAGCTGAACTTAGCTTTTCTTCTGGTCAGCAAAGCATACTCCAACTTTGAGACAAAATTTGTTGGAAAGTTTTAGTCTTGAATGCAGCTGAAAAAATTTTGAATTAATCCAGTTTTTGGCCAAGTTGGCAGCGGTGCAATTTTACATGTGCCTACACAAAAGTAATTAACATGATATATGAGCATGAAGCAGAGTTGACAACAAGAGAAATGCCAAATAAAAATAGCAGAGAGGAAATTAATGCATTCAGTTCACTTCAGTATTGCAAAGAAACACAAAAGATATTACACCTAATCTGTCAAAATAAGTAGTTATTTGAGAAATCTGGATTTTGAAGAGTCATTTGTACCAAAATCACTTTCGCCAGAGGAAGTTCTGTACTGGTTACATTTAAAAGTAACAGTTGAAATCTTAGCTAAACGTTAAGTTTTATTTTAAGTTGAATGTTCAATTTTATAAGGGAATCTTCATGTTGAATTCTTTTAACAGCATTTCTGAAATAGAAAACTCACACACTATTTGCTCCTAAAGATAAAGAAAGGAGATGTATGAAATACATGTGAGAAGCCACGGAATGAGTTTTCACCAAAGACACTATAATAATTGATTCGATCTTCCCTACCCTAAATAATACCATACAGCAATGAATAAAACTGAAGAGGATGCATTGAAATGTAATTTCCATAATGTTTTCCTCTTTACATAAAGCTTTTATGATTAATGAGTGCAACTAGCTTCCATGTTTAGAAAGATTTCCATTTTCTGCTGAATAACTTATCAGGGCACAGCTTCATAGCTTGAGAGGCATCTGCATTGAGAAGTGGTTCACAACCAGGCATTACACAGAATATTTAATATAGAACTTTCAGAAAAAGCGTCAAAAACTCTCTTCCTTTAATTCACTGGGTGCTGAGATCCTGGTTATTAGAGATACAGATACTATCTTTGAACTAGAACCAGAAATGTTCTGTGGTTACTGTCAGACAACAGTAAAATAGTTCACCTCCGTGTTTCACTTGAACAGTAGTGCACCCATACAGACACAGCATGTTAAATCACTAACTTAAATATTCTGCTTCCTATTTTAATTATTAACACCACGAACTTCAGAAGCTGCTATTTCAATCCTCATTTAGAACAATCCTGAAATCAGGGGTTGGCAAGCGCACCAAGTGAAGTTACTTGTTTTCAGTGGTGGTGCTTTCATGGCAATAGTAGTTATAATACCAGGTTTTCAAGGAAGATTATTAATCAAAATTGAATGACAATCTACATTTTGAGTTTATACTGGGTAACTGCAGTTACCGAGGAACTGATGATTGCTGAAATATGTAGGAATGCAGGATTCTGAATTAGTGCAATCAGTAATAACGCATTTCATAATGCTTAACAGTTTTCAAAAATACTGTCCAGTCCTATTATCTATTATAGACCATATAATTTTTCACTTGTATGGGAACTTAATTAGTTTATATTTTTTATTACTTTTTAAAAAATATTTTCATTTGTATCAAGAAGCTTTCTGATATATGAAATTAAAAATATCGGTCCTAAATTTTTACTCATGGGAATATTCATCCAAACTCTAATATATGGGCTAATACAAAATAATAAATACAGAACTGGTCACCATATCTACCTTGTTTAAAACTTCAATTTGATAAATTCAGAAAGAAGATTATGAAATATGCAAACACAGAAGCAGACTTGAGAAGGAAGGCAGGCCATTTCAGTCCTCCTACATTTTCAAAAGACTGTTGAAGAACTGGGATCATTTACCTTGCAGGGAGGATGAATGATACAAGTAGATGCAGCATTATAAGTGTAGAGAACAGAGACTGTATGTGAGGCAAAGTGGACACTCCTGTTTTCCTTTTCCTATTCAACTAAAGAGACCTAATTTCACAGTCAGGACCAATGATCCTATAAGCTGACCCATCCAAGCAATCGCTGCAGCTGTAATAAACCACTTTGAAGGGCTCAGGGTTCACAGGATACAAGATCGCCCCCCACTTTACCTAAAAAGGCAAGACAAGTCTTTTTAATAATGCCTTGCTTTTAATAAGGTCTTTCAAATTGTATGGTATATGAGCAAAATCATAATTTATCCTTTGTTATATCAGCGTACAGTTAGAGGAGCTGGAACATTCTTTATTTGAAGGAAAAGGAGAACAGTTGTAAATGATTTTAAAGTAGCTCATAATGGCAAGTTTCCGTATTTGATTGCTGTAAGGGATCCGGCACCTTCAGGCTAGGCCCGGCCCAAGGGGCTGCATTGAGGCCTAAGTGGAACCTCGCCAACCTAGAAGGAAGCCGCGAGGCCCTGCCCGGCTTAGGTGGTAACTCTGCTGTGTCCATCTCTTTTGTGCCCGCCGCGGCAGTTGACGGCCAGTGGCAGGAGTGGAGCTCGTGGAGCCAGTGCTCGGTGACCTGCTCCAACGGCACCCAGCAGCGGAGCCGGCAGTGCACGGCGGCGGCCCACGGCGGCTCCGAGTGCAGAGGGCCCTGGGCCGAGAGCCGGGAGTGCTATAACCCCGAGTGCACCGGTGAGTACCGACAGGCGCGGGGAGCTGCAGCTCTGCCTCTCCAGCCCAGGAGGGGCTCGGGGGCCAGTCTTGCCGGTAGCCCTGAGCCAGGAACTGGGGTATGCCCGCAGGCTCCGGGCCGCCACAGACCTCGGTGAGCTGCAGAAGGACAGAGCAGCTGCTTCCAGAGGGAGGCCCGGGGCCTCGGCCTTCCTGGTGTGATGAGCCACCTGGAGGTGAAAAGCCAAAGAGTTTGTCCAGAAAGACTGCAGGGCGGGCTGTCGATCAGCTTTTCGGCTTTGTCACCATTTAAAGGATGTTCACGAGTTATAGAAAAAGACGTTTGAGGCCTAAAAAACTTGACAGTGTTTTGCGAACCTAAAAAGTGAACGTGTTATGAACTGATTCCTTTTTGCACTGAGACTACTTCATGATCCTCTGGCAGCATAAAAACAGCCTTCCAGGGTGGGTAAATCACATTTATACCTACTTTTAAGTCTCATTTGCACTGTCAGAGCATGTAAAAATCAAGTTCCTGAAATACCACATGTGAAAATGTTTTTATTTAGTTTTTTAAAGCAGTTACACACATTGTAAATGTGTATCATTACCATACAACAGCATTATACAAGTATATAGAAAAAAAATACAAAAGGGACAGTGTCTGGTTTTCAGTCTAAATGTAAGTTAATGTGTGCCAATTCTTTTTATTTTATCTCAAGATGAGAGTCATTTAGACAACAATCCCGTATTTAGGAGCCAAGTATAGTCTTCCCCATCTTCTGCATGCCTACATTTACTGCTTCTGTCACCATTAGCTATAGCTGGGGGGCTTTTTTCTCTTACCCAAGTAAAGAATAACCTATATATCCTCCTTTATGACTGTCATTATGTCGCCACTGTAACTATACTTTTCCAAACAGCAAATGGCCAGTGGAACCAATGGGGCCATTGGAGTGGCTGTTCCAAATCCTGTGACGGTGGCTGGGAGAGACGGATAAGGATCTGTCAAGGTGCTGCTGTGACTGGGCAACAATGTGAAGGAACTGGAGAGGAAGTTAGAAGGTGCAGTGAACAGAGGTGTCCTGGTGAGATGCAAATATAATCATTGTTATTATCTACACTCTAGATATAGATAGACAAGCTAACTATTATCTACAGTATGGCTTATATTATTGGTCATCTTTAGGAGAAACAAGATGAATGTCCATAGAGCAATAGCCATAAAGAGCCATGTCTGGCCTTGCTTTAGACAAGTTGCTGCTGGTTTTCTCAGCAGAGCTGTGTTTATGTAGCTGGGTGTAAACTGGCCCCATTGGACATATGAGCGGTGCATCATGTTTTAAACAAATCAAAATGCCATAGTATAGAAAGTTATCAGGAAAATATTTCATTGCTTAAGTATGCCTGCGTTATTTGGATGGGAGAGGATTTGCTACAGAGATTCTCTCTGAATGCACCGTTTCTCAGAATATCAGACTGGTTTTGTAAATCATGTTTTGTAAATCATTGTTTTATCCAGTGTATAAGATACATCTTTGTAATACAATTGGGCTAAATTTCAGTGCAGTAAAGATAAGGGGAAAAGTTGATCTTACTGTACTGTATAGAACAAATGAATACATGAGCAATATTTTATAAAAGGGAAAGTAATTTAAAATGAAAAAGCATGTCTCTCCTATTTTAATATAATGCTTAAATATATATCATTGCAGTACTTTTTACTTTACCCTACCCACAAATTTGTCTTTCTCACTGAAAGCTAATAAAAGTGTACTTTGGAGCTTCTTCAGAAATAATGAATAAACAAGAACAGCTGATGAATCTGATCATATCTGTAAAGATACATTGTCTTCAAGTACAAAAAAAATGCATTGTTGGATAGGTGTAAGATAATAAAATAAGGTGTAAGTAGTGTAGGATGTCTTAGCCATTCACTTGGGAAATTATATGTTCTGAACTGCAAGCCAGGAAGCAGCAGAAGTTAATGTAGCAATCTCTTTGGCGTCTGGACATTTCGATGTCGATGTTCTTTGCTAGTCAGAGAAAGGACTTAAACGGCAGGGATGCTTTGTATTAGGAAATGGAAAACATAACAGATGTAAATTTTATGTTATCAAGACCACATCTTCATAGGAACCATGTTTATCCCTCGACAGCCATCAAAAACAGTTTTCAAGGTATGTGCAGCACAGTAGAACAATGAATCGCATTGCATTCAAAGAACAACAAAAGGACTATTTGTAGTTATAAAGTTATAATACTATACTGGAGAAGTTAATGAAATTTAACTTACTTCTCAAATGATCTATTTAACTTTAATAAAACATTCATTATTTGAAAAGCAGTACAAAAGAGTATTTGTATTGGATTCCTAAACAAATTATAATTTCCATAGCTAATGCAGACTTCCTCTATAACAGCGTAGCACTAAGTGAAGGTTAATGTGAATCTTCTCAATAAGCAGACATTCAGATCAACCAGCTTCTGCTTATAAAACCATTCTTGAATTAATTTGCATTTGTATATTTAAAAGTAAAACCATGCTGCTGCAGTCCAATTTTCAAAGGTTGCCACCTGCTGTTAATAAAATATTTTACAGATGTATTTACAAGTCAAATGCTCACAAAGCTTTATTTGCCATTTGATAAATTTATTTATTTACTTGATTAATTCCAGATTAGAATTACTATGCTTATAGAAACCATAACTTAAAGCACCTTTTAACAAGCTATACTTGTACAGAAGATCATACATGAATAACAGATTTAATTTATCTGGTTTTAGACTGACATTTACTAAAGCATCTCAGATTTAAATGCAGACAACGGATAATTTACCAGAATTTTTAAAAATTACATACAGATTTACAGTTTATAAACACCAAGCAAAATTGAAAAGTACTATACAGAGATGATTGTTCAAAGTATAAGCAAATTTTATTACTTGTATGCTTTTCTTCCATAGCCCTAAAATAGGTCAGAAAAGCTATTTTTGTCTCAGTAGTTTCTTTTTCCGTGTAAGTCGTTGAGAAACATGACAGAGTATAGTGTTATTTTTTTTCTTATATTAGCATTGCTTTGCTATTAGTTTAAGACCAGATCCTCAGCTCTGTAGATCTGTATAACATATTTGTAAAGTGGATGAAGCTGCACCTGTTTGTATCATGCAGAGGTCTATAGACTTACAAGAAGTTAAATTATAGCTGACTTTAAATAGTGGAAGCAAAAAGAGAATAAAACCTTTTCCTATTATGCTGGCCACTGTTAATAAGATACTTTGCAAACAGAGCTGTTCGTTTGACTGACTGAAAATCTTGACTGGATTTTTTGTAGTTTGAGTTCTGCATAATCTGAACATTATACAAGATTTTGTTCATAGTTGATCAGTGATTCTCTTCAAATGGTTTCGGGTACGGACTGAATTGCATCAGACACTCTTAGAAGCTGAATATAAACAGCACTAAGAAAGGCAGGATCAGAACTATTATCTGAATGTCAGTTTCTCAAACAACTTGGTTTCTGGACAAATGTTGAGTATTTTTCTTTGTGATTTATTTCTGTTGACATGTATAAATTTTAAAACTTTGGTTGTTTCCTTCCGTTGTGTAATATTCTGGGAACAAAAACCAAAGATCTAAAGATATTTTGACTTCAGTCTTTGCTCCTTTATTGTATCCCAAACATCTAAAGTTAGATTTCACTCTTAGTAGGTCAGCAGCGTTAAGGATTTTGTACTCTGCTCTCAAAGTATCCTTTTGTGAAGGACAACTTCAGAAAACTGGAAGCAAATCACAGAAAGGAAAAAACCTTCTAGATTTGCCAAGCAGCTAGTCATGCAGGAATCAGTGTGGAAAACTTACATACGATGAATGAACAATACGTCTGTCCCATAGGAATAAAGGAGATCACTAGGTAACAAAAGAAATTGCAACTCATAACTGATAAGGACTTACATGGCAAGCTGATCAGAAACTTTTAGAGAAATATGTAAGAGAAATAAGGTAACTCCCATCAAATGTGTCAGTAAAAACTAAGAGATGTGAGAACTGAGAACAAGGTGCAGTATTATTCAGGAGAGAATACTTCTCTACATTTATTTTTATAAAAATAGGACCATGTCCTTATGACAGTTTTAAGAATGCCTTAGGTTCCAATAATATAGTATTGTTTTCTGGAAATAATTCCATAATACTTAATTCTGTAATAATTTTATACATGTTCCAATATTTATGTTTTACCCAGATTTAACTCAAAACAGACCTTCAATGTTTTTCTCATAAGCCTATTGTCAGTGGTGGAAAACATGATATTGGAATTGTTTTGACCAAAATATTACTGAAAACAATGACAGACTACCTTGTTTGTTAACAAAAAGATAACAGTGCACAACTGCTGCCGAAGGCTAGCTAATGATTTCCTACTGAAGGTAAAAGAGTTCTTCAGAGGTAATACTGGCTACATAAGACATAAGATATGAGAAGGGGGAAGATTCAAATAATTGTCAACAGCTACATAATAAAATTAAACCTTTGGGTTTTGTTTTGTCTCTTATTACAACACTATTCTATAAGATATTCAAAAGCTTTTTCCTATCACCTTTGTTTAACATAATTTTGCCTGTGGCATTGAATAAGGATTCAAGAGAGGAACTGTAATTGTAGCTTCATTTGTGAGCTACTGTGTGCTGTTGGCTGACCTTACCCTTTCCCATATTTAGTAGCTGCCTAGGTAGATCATAAACTCTGCGAGGCTGTGCTTTGTCTCTTGCTTTGTCGGTGTTGTACAGAGCTTCCTCAGATCCCAGGTGAGTTGATTGCCTCTTGGAGATGCATGTCCTCTCACCAGTACTGTCAGAGGAAGACTGTGCTTCTAGACCACTGGCTTTGTTGAGTGTTTGTGCTTAGGTGGGATGAGGTCAGGCCTATCATTACAGGAGTATAACGTGGTAAATTTGAGTACATGCTCTGTGTGGGAAGACATTGCTGAATCATAGCCAGTGAAAGAAACACATGCTTTTTATGTGCCATTTTTAGCAAATTTACCTC
Source organism: Podiceps cristatus (assembly GCA_000699545.1). Lineage (NCBI taxonomy): Eukaryota > Metazoa > Chordata > Aves > Podicipediformes > Podicipedidae > Podiceps > Podiceps cristatus. The sequence goes on along the minus strand of KL267903.1, from coordinate 50,072 downwards.
AGTATTTGCTGTTTGCTTCTAAATTTCAGCAATCTCTATGATATTGTACAGCTAACTTGCATTTATCTGGGGGTGTGTTATGAATTAATTGTGCCATAGTTACAGAAATACTTGAACTGGTCCTGAGCAGGGCCAGCAAGGCCAGCGAGGCTTTTAACTCAGATATCATACCCCTCCAACGTGACTGTAATGTCTCCATGGGCAACATGGGTTGGAGCCTCGCAGATGCTTTAATGTGGGTGGATGCCTGATTAGTAAGCTCTGCCAGATATACTTTAGCTTTGGGAAGAATTGGTTTGTTTTTTGTGCGCAGCCTTTCTTGATCCAAGGTATTTGTACAACGCATTGAAAGGCACAGAGTCAGCCAGGGACCAGGAAAGCTTACTTGCCTGGGCTAAGTGATACCTCCTCCAAGCTCTGATTTGCTCCCACACCTCTTTGCTGATAACTCTGGATCTTGGGAATGAGTTTTACTTTGAACACAACACGTAGGTACACAGGCTGGCATTGGGCTAAAGTTAAAACATAATCTTGAGTTCTGAAAAGTGTGACACAAAAGCACACAGGTACTACCCTTCCAATTAGATGGGAAATCTCCGATATTACCTGTGATTTGCTAACATAAAAAAAAAAAAAATATGGTGCATATAAGTATGCATATATATGCATTTATATATTTTTTATTCAGGAAAAGAACTCATTTAACATTCAGTATTTGGGGGGAAGTAAGAGTCTTAGTTCAGAGGATCAACACCTAAGTGTTGATTAGTGAACACAACATGTTTGAAATGGCCACAGCTGCACAACAAATATACTTCTTAAAGAGATGTAAGCTTTAGCAAATTTATGTGATTTGTAATATAACGTCCTTATTATGTTAATTTATGATCTCCAAATCAGAACATTTCTTTTGTTTATAAGGTCATAATAGGATGATAATTGCATTTGCTTATGTCACCAGATGGCTTATGTTTATCAAAGTCTGGCTTTTCCTGTTGTAACACTGGCCTGATGCATCCACTTTTGGGGCATGTCTGAAGCAGTGTTAGAATTCTAGATTATGAATATAACCAGCTTTCTTTGGGTTTTGCCATTAATGGGTCTCTTGCTTTTTTAGCAGCACCAACTGTCTTGATTTATGATTCAGGAATGCTGATGGTGAGGCAAATTTAGCAGGCGATTTTTCTGCCTAACTGTGATTCATATTAGTATTACTGAGCCATCTGCAAGGTACTCTTTGTCCTCCACAAAGGGAGGGTACAGCTTTCTGTGGAAGTCTGCTCAGTTCCCTTACTCGCCTCACTCTGCCATCAGCAGAGGTACAAAACAGTGACAAAGGACAGTTTTATGGGTTAGGTAATGGGATGGGCAAAATCTGTAGTCTGTTCCTGCTTCTGCTAGAGATTTCCCATGCAACCATGGGTGAATCATTGAATTGCTTTCTGCCTTATCACCCCATCTGCTATAGTGACAGAATTTCCTTTCTGTTTTCCTTCTTCTTGTTTTGTAACCACTTTGCTGTAATACAGTGGGGTTACAATTTTCCTGAAATACATATAATAATACTTTTAAGCAACTCGTGGCTTTTCTCTGCTGAACTTGGAATGAACTAGATTTCAGTGCCTAGCCTTTGTCAGTGCTTTAAATTGTGAGACAATCTCTGCCAGATGTTTAATCTGTTAATCTAATCTACTAAAAAATCATAAACTGGGAATCTACAGTAAAAAACAAAAGGACAAAAGGAATCTGTAAGTCATGACCATGTTTGAAAATAAAGCATGAAGCATTTGCAGAAGCTTATTTTTCCCCATGCAGCTCTGTTACTACGAAACTGTGAAAATATTTTTTCCCTTTAAATGGTATTGCAATAAGCAGTAAACAGCCATTTTGTTTTATAACCACTCGGTCCCACATTATTGACTATACTTGCTTAATTACCAACTTGTACCAAAACACATTTCAAAGAAATTACCTGCTTTTTGGTCTTCAGAATATACAGCTCTTATTTGATACCTTTAGTGCATGTAATGTTTCAACTGTGGTTTCAGAACTTATTCTTTCAAATACAGTTTAAGTTTTAGAAAAATCTTTAAAAATTTTAGTGTAAGAAGCATCATAGGTTATAACATTTTAAGTATCATCATCTTCTGAAGAATGCTTAGTGTTATTGATCAAAATAGAGCAATAAGAAAAGAGTCAAACCTATTAACATTGCAGCTAAAGAGTAAAGAGTGTTTGCTGAAGAGAATAAAGGCACAGACTATATGAAATAAATACTATCACAAAGAGAATTGATATACAAAAAAAACATGATTTGCATTTTTGCTTTTTTCTTCTTCATTCTCAAGATTAAACCAAATGTTATTAACATATACATATCAGTAAAAATTAGGACAAGACTGAGGACTTACTTTTCTGATATAAAATATCTGGTTAACATTAATGTGTCTATTTAAACTCTCATTTCTAAATGGCAGCACCTTATGAAATATGTCCTGAAGACTATTTGATGTCAATGGTGTGGAAAAGGACCCCAGCTGGAGACATGGCGTTCAATCGATGTCCTCTCAATGCCACAGGTACAGTATTACTTTGAAATTATATGATGATAAAAAAGGCAAGAAATCTTTTGCATTGAGTTCTCGACATAAACCTTACTAGACTCATATACATATGTATATATCCATATATGTGAATATATCTTTATAAACCCCACATATTTACATATGCATATACATACATATAGTATATACATGTACATGTACTCTATCTGTTATAGCTTAAATATATGCATGGGTCTATGGTGTTTATAGGTATACACATACATATATGCATTACAGGCACAGAGGAAAAAGCTGAGAAGAAAACAATTTTACAGGACTTATCAGGCAGAGTGATGAAAATGAAGCAAAACATAAAAAACTTTTTAATTAAGAAAACACTGGTAAAAACTCACCAAGTGAACACTGAAATGTGTTTCAGAATCTTATACCACTCTCTATACACGATGATCATTGCATGAAATTGTTTCTGTGTGTGCTTTTAAAATAGCATGGGATGGAGTTTGAATAAGGTTCTTTCTTTCCAATTGCTCTCACTTACATAAATACTTTCTGTCTTCTTTGTGACTTACAGGCACCACTAGCAGACGCTGCTCTCTCAGTGTTCATGGAGTGGCCTTCTGGGAACATCCAAGCTTTGCTAGATGCATATCAAATGAGTACAGACACTTGCAGCATTCAGTAGGTGCAAAGCCAGCTTTAGTACTTGCTCTGTTTATTCATTACTAATCATCGGTGTGAAAAAGAACTTACTTATTTACTCTCAAGTCAGATTTCTGATAAGAAATGCCAGGAAAAAATAGACCTGAGAAAGGATAATTTATATTAATGTGTATTTTTCCAATCTTGTATATTGCTGGTGTCTGAGTGAAAGAAGCTTTGTCTTACTCTAGGAATGGAAAAATGAATCAGATTCTCTTTTTTCATGTCCACTTTGTGAAATTTTTATAGGGGTCAGAGGTAAGACATATTTTGGTTTATTAGAAAATGGGATGTGAATAAATCAGATTTACTGGAAGAGTGACCTGCTGAGTGATTTGATAATACCTTGAATTCTTTAATTGCACACTAGGAAGTCAGAAAATATATTTCTTTTTGCTATCAAATTTAGAACTTCACCTTCAAATGTAACAATAGGAAATGATTACAGGGTAAAGCTATTGCAGTGTCTTGGAAAAAGTAAAATAACTCTAGATGAAGAAATATTATGAGTTTTTTGCGGTATGCGTAACGAAAAGTTTCTTTGCAAAGCATATGTATTATCCATTTATCTACTACCTAAATATCTTTATATGCATAGATGGAATACATTGTATATACTGCATTATAAGTACACTACCATGGATTATGCTAGGGATATTGATTACATTCTATTTCCATAGCCGAAGCATTCAGCCAGGTTAATACTATTGTGGGAAGAGCTCCTTTGAAGATTCTCATGGACAATGGTTTTTGCCTGCATGATATATTTTACTGACATTCTTATTACTCTGCCTCCTTTTCCAAAGGCCACTGCTCCATTAATCATTCAGCAGAGGGGCACTAATACAGCTGTGTGCTTCATAACTTCCCAGCCTCAACAAAGTGCAACACTTCCATAGCATCTTTAAAAATCTTTGGTGGCTTGAAAAGTAGTAGCCTAGCTTGCCGCTTAGAGGAGATTTTCATGAATTCCTTTGAGCTGCATTTCTTTTTCATTAGATTCCAACTTAATTGAGGCCTGAGATTCAGTTTCAGGGTAAGCCAAAGCCTGCATTAGTTTTAAAATAACACAGAATAAAGTGTCAAAGCAATTTCCCCCACTACAGAGAAACTTTCCTACTTCATATAGCTGTCTGCATGTTGCTCTATCCCTTTAGTGTTCATGCTGGAAAAAAACCCTCAAAAACATTAAGCTGACTATAGTTGTTCTGCATTTTATATTTTTGATATTTTATTATCTTACAACATCTGCATATAGTATGTCTAAACATACTTTATGGGATGGACAGCAATACATTTATATTTCATTTGCTTTGAATCTGTATTTTGGTAAATAGCACAGTAAAGGTAATGACTACAGGCAATATATGTAACAGTTTTGAATACTAATAATTTCATATTGCAGAACAAAAAAACCCCACATTTTGTTATTGAAAGCATTGAGATATTTCAAAGTAAAGAAAATTGCTTCTCTTTTACTTGCTATTTTTGCATTTAAATATTACGATCTGAAATATTTCAAGGATTTTGAAATATTTTAAAGAATTTATTCATCTTGACCTGCCTGACCAGAAGACCATCCCTTTAGAATTTTGTTCCTCTGCTCTTACCTTTACATTTCATACCAACATTTGTTCATAGAGTTGACCCTTATGCCACTGATTCTCTAGTTATGTTCAGCCTTTTCTTTTTATGTTATTGCTAGAATTCATTCATAAGCAAACAGTGGGAAGTACTCTTGTGTTATTCAGTGGTTTGACTTACTTGGCTAACTTTTGGTGAGGCTTTAGTATTATTGAAGAGCTGCAAGTCTGCCTGGCAGAAAGGGGTCATTGTTGGACAAAAGAAGGCATTTCTAACCCAGATCAGATTTATCTATTCTTCTATTATTTCCTTTTTCAAAATATTAAATATGATTAGACCACACTGTGAAATAATCTTTTGCCAAAGAACATTTAAAAATAGCTAAAGCTTCTTTAAAATTACACAAGCATCTAAACATAATCTTATTACTGCACAAAATTTCAGTCTAGTTTATATGCATATAAATTAAAGGAAAAAAGTGGATTTCTTTTACACTTGGGAGCTGTTCACAATGATAATCAGCTTGTCTTCTATCTTACTGCTTCTCAAAGTGAACAACACAACATATTTAAAGAATCATAGAAAATAGAGGTAAAGACCTATAAGGTCATCGCCCTGCAAATGTAGGCTTGTCCCCCCACGATACATATGTCAGCTTTATAAATCCCTGAAAATAGGAAGCTGCTGACAGACGGTGCTGCTATAATAAATATGTGTGCTTATGAAAGCATTTATGAGATGCCTCAGTGTGCTTAATTTACCAATAATGTTATTTTACCAACTCAGACCAGGAGTAGTGGGGGGTGTCACTCAGTTCTGTGAATGTTCCCATAAAATCTGAGTCTGATCTGAATCCCTTTCATTTCTTACCTGAAATACATAAACCAAAAGTAGGTGTATTGTCTTCAAAAATTGTATTTCTGAAGTTGATTTAAAGCAGTTGATATATATAATATACATAACAATACTCTAATACATTAAAGCATGGAATTCTGGAGGAATACAGACAGGTCCCTGTCTCTTTGCCCTCTGAACAAGCCACATATGATCCAGAACCAGACCATAAGTCATGTAGTTGAACTGACATGGTGCTATGCCCAAGTACTTTATACTCTCTATAAAGAAAGTGTTTCATGTGCTGGGAGCCTTGGCCTTGGCCACAGACCCTGCTAACCTGGCTATGCAGCTTCTGGACTGGAAGCTTACAGTTATACTGGTAATTAAATTAAACAGGGTGATTGCCCAAGCTTAAACACTCTCCTTGCAGTCATCTACACAGTTTAACTGTTTTATCTGTTAGCATACTCTGTGACATGATTTAAGACCATGCCAGTGAGCACTCTCCCAAACAACACCTATCATGCTTTAGAACATATCATGGCAGAGAGACCATTCCCAGCAGGCAATAAACCCATCATTTTCTGGGGAAAGAGAATTTAGCTTGAGGGATGCGAACTGTCTGTGCCTGTTGGCCTCATGGCTAGACAATATCTGTGGCTACTTTATTTACCTGTATTTACTATTTATATAGTAAAAACACCTTACATTTGAGCAGCTTGGACTGTCGTTAGAGAAGTTCAGGGCTGCATGTGTCCAATTCTGGGTTCCCCAGTTATGTAGGGATACTGTGTTACTGGAACAAGTCCAACAAAGGGCAACTAAGATGATTAAGGGTCTGGACCATAGCTCTTATGAGGAAGGGCTGAGAGAGCTGGAGCTGCTGGGCCTTGAGAAGAGAAGGCTAAGGGGAAATCTTATCAATGTATGTAAGTACCAGAAGGGAGGGTACAATAAAGATGGAGCCAGGCTCTTTTCAGTGATGCCCAAGAACATGAGGCAACGAGCACAGACTGAAACACAGGAGGTCCTGTCTGAACAGCAGGAAACACTTTTTCGCTGTGAGGGTGACTGAGCACTCGCACAGCTTGCCCAGGAAGGTTGTAGAGTCTCCTTCCCTGGAGACATTCAAAAGCCATCTGGACATGGTCTGGGCGACCTGTACTAGGTGACCCTGTTTGAGCTGGGAGGTTGGATCAGATGACATCCAGAGGTCCCTTCCAGCCTCATCCATTCCATGATTCTGCAATTCTGTGACTCTCATGACTTCAGAAAATTGGAAATTCACACAAGGCAGAAATCCTGAAAAGTTAGTTCATAGACTTTCACTCTAATATCAGTAAGATTTTTACTTTCTTCCTGAAGATAACCTTTTCCTACAAATATTAACACAGGTTTTCAGCAGATGTCAAAATTAAGCCGGAATTCTTTGCTATATATAGTGTAGTATTTTACCACATAACTACGGGTGATTGACCCCCGAAGACTGCTTCCTTACTATATGTAGCTTCAGTTGGTTCACTACCTCATGCACAAAGCCTCTTATATTTTTACACTTTTCTTTTATCACTCACCTGGAAGTGACATGGGACAAATTTCAACCCTTAATAAGCAGTATTAAAGTAGCAGAAACCCAGCTAATGCTGCGTGTTCTTCAGCTTGAATTGTATGGAGATCAATATTGTAGCTGTGTAAATCATGCTAAAATGGCAGTATCTTTTCATCTCAAAAGCCATTTGGAAGTCTATTTGCAAAAGGTGAAGAGTCAGTAAAGTTGAAAGTACACTTGTAATGCAAAAGTTAATATACTTTGCTCATAACCCCCAGCATCATGAACAATTTAGCTCTTTTTCCAGCCACTTACAGAATGTGCCAGGCAGAATTACTGCCTCTGCTCAGAATAGGCATGTACTGGCACCTCAGATGCAGGGTTCTGGCACCTCAGAAGAAAGCAGGGTTTTTCATTGGTTAAATGGAATTGTCTAGATGTGTGGACCACTTTTTGATACATATATCAATATTGTACTTAATATTCTGTTTCAACAGTTTCATTAATATAGATCCTCAACATATACTTGAGATCAGGCTCTACTACCTCTCCGTTTTTTGTTGATGGGAAACTGAGGGAGACCAATTAAGCAGGAAATGTTTCTCTAGTCTTCTGATTTAGTGCCTAGCTACTGTTCCTTCTTCATGTTCATACCTCTCCATATGACAGCAAAGAAAATCCCTAGTATGGTAAAAATATAATAACTACAGGGCCTCTGAAGAGACTATAGACTGGAACATGATGAATCAGTGAAGGGGAATAGTTTGGCTTGTGAAGTGGAGATTGGCAGTCAACTTGCATCTTTTGAGGGTGTGGTGCCCTATGTAATTCATGTGTAGGAGCTTGAAGAAAAGCAGTTAAGATGATGATGCACTTCAGCTATGCCACAAATGTACAGCCTGTACTTTCGTTAGTTTATTTTACCTTGTGCACTATGGAATACGGGTCCTTTATAAAACTAGGGATGATAATTAGATCTCTTTGAATAACAGAACCAATTAGTCATGAATAATTTATCCAACATTTGGTACAAATCACTCATCAAATGAATTCAACAAATACTGTTTGACCAGCTTATACATCTGGTTGACTAATACGAAAAATTATTCACTGAGCAAATTAAGGGACAAAAATGCCAAAATCCACGAAACAAACCCTTGGGAAATTATTTGGTTAGCTCTAATAATAATACTTAAAGAACCTAATTAGGATTATTCTTACTAAAGCCCTGTAAGTGGAAAAGGCAAAGTGATAAATAGGTACCCATACTGATCACCAGATTTCAGATAATAGGGAGGAATTTCTGTTTTCTCTAATTCCAGATTATATTCTTAGAATTTAGAGCTTTTTTCCCCTCTGTGGAATAGACATGGTTTGGGTTTTCAGGTGATTTTACTAAATCAATTACTGCTATTGTAGAAATTATGGACCTTTTTAAAGCCTATTGTATTGTCTCTTTCTACCTTTGGCAAATAGTTGCATTTTCTGAAAACTGAACTCCTTTAGTCTAAGTAGCATATTTTAATCTCTTTAAAGAGTATCTATTGGTGGCTTAATGGACTGTTATATATAGAAAGGCAAATTAGATGATGATCTAATGACCCAAACTTAGACTGTATAAAATTATGAAGCATTCTCCTCATTGCTTATGATCTTCTTTTGATCTGGAAGCAGAAAATTTTCTAATTATTTTACCTAAAATTGTCTACTTGAACTAGTACTTGGTTAATTTGGACTAATATTTTCCAAGATATGTTTTCATTAAAAGCAAGATATCTCCAAAATATTCTGAAGTATTATTCTGCATACTGGGAATTTTGTAAGTAGATCAATCATTATACAACTTCACTTTCTGAATGTACTGCCAAGTTAGGTTTAGCGTCACCATGAGAAATTGCAAACTGAACCTTGCAGCAAGAAATTAATCTTGCACAAAGAAATTAAAGCAAAACACACACCACATGTATGTATTTTGGCCGCCACAATCTAGGCAACTGGGCTGTGTGACTGACACTTTGAGACAGACCAAATTTCAAATTTAGTCTTCCTCATTTATTTCATTTCTAGGATTCTAAGTGTATGTTAGTAAGCTATTAATTGTTCTTGCTGCAACAATTTATTAGTATATAAGGCAATATGTAATTTCTGGTTTGGTCTTTATTGCTTTCTAGATGTTAAGTCTAGAAAGGGACTGTCATGACTAGTTAGCATGACTTTATGCATGACCTCTTCTTGAACTAGAATCTCTCTTACAGGAAAACGGCTAGTCTTCACTGTAAAAAGTGCAATGGAGAATGCATTCTCCAATACTATTTTTTTTTTTCAATTTTCAGTTCTCATGTTCTTGCAAGATTCAACCAGTACACCTCAAATGGATTGGATCTGCTGAGAAATTTCATGCTCTCCTTTGAGGCTTCAATTCCTTCCTTCCTTCCTTCCTTCCTTCCTTCCTTCCTTCCTTCCTTCCTTCCTTCCTTTGGATAAGCAGGGTACAATCTTTCCTGAGAATAAGAAATTCAACTATCTGTACTGTGATTGGATGTGAGTGAGTGTAGGATTGAGAATAGAATCAGTGATTAGGAGCCCACAGGCCTATCTCAGATGGTATCTGAGATAAAAGGAGTCACTGAAATGCTAAGAAGCAAGACCCCAGCATTAGGAATATCCTACATCATCCTTTGTACAAACAACTGCTTCTGAGAGGCATAGCTAAAGACTTCTTCATCTATTCTTAATCTGTTCTATAGATGATGGCCACCTAAATTAGGCAAAATCAAAGCAAACAAAACCAAACAAAAAAACTCGAACCAAAACAAAGAAACCACTCATCTCCTCCCCCAACCCCCCAAAAAACAAAAACCAAAGCCCATGAAACAAAATACTCGAATCAGAGGTAAGGCAGAAAATGATAGTGTTATTAAAGTAGTTTGGTACAGAAGAACGATGAGTTTTTATAGTTCATGAGATCTTTATGAAATGAATATCTGAAGCCTGTATGACCATTTTTAATGAAAACCATTAATGAATAAGAATTTACCACAGAATATTAGAAAATGGAGAAAATACTTAAATATATAGGGTTATTTCTATTTTCTACTCTGTTATGCATGCATTCTAAGTGATAGAATTTATTGAATCAGAAAAAAAAATAACTTTCTGAGGGATCTACTTAAAAAATACTGGTAAGATATCACTGGCTTACCACGCACCATGCATTGGAATAGCCCTGTTGCCTAAAGTGAGACTTCCTCTAAATGGCATTTGGACACTGTAGTTTGAAAGAAATTTGTACTATGCTCATAAACAATGAGGAAGAATAAAGCCTGTCATTAATACACTTTGTTTCTGAAGGTCATCTCCAATATTATCAGAAAATGTCTACTAATAACAGCCCATTTTCTAAACCTATGTAGCGCAGTTTTCAAACCTGGATTATGAAATTCTACATTTAGTTGCTTCAATAAAAATAACATACTAATTTGTGCCAATTTGAGTGATACAACACCCAAATCAAATATGCATTTGTGCAAACTGGGCTGCTTTTCTATCAGAAAGAGGAAGTTTGAAAAGTGAAAAACCTCTTAACTCTTGAGAGTTAGGACAAAAAATCTGCATATGAAATATCAAACTGGTGTCAAGATATTAGCACTTATGAAGGAGTACGGGAACTTATGCAGGTGAATCTTTGCATATCAAACTGATAATATAGCCATAAAAATGCATTTCTGCTGCTTCTAGTTCATACTATAATTTTGTTTCCCCTTTTTCCACAGCAGCATTATTCACAATTTTGCAAGTGCTTGGCTAAAATATAATTTGATAAAAAGAACTCTGAGGTGAATAATGATTTGCTCAGCTGCAGCTCATTAGAGATGATTTTGTTTTTCCAAATTATATTACAAGGGCAGCGTATCAGCCTGTCCATGTACTCCTCAGTGAAATGACTGCTGTACTCCGGGGAATGAAAGGCTTCCTCATAAAAAATTTACTGCTCCTTTTTTGCTAGTTTAGTGCTTCATTTCTTTTTATATAGCTGCAGAGCAAAGCAGCCAGGCTTAGTTTTGTAGGTTCAAATGTATAGGCCTCAATAACAAGATTTTTGTTCTGCCTCATTCTATCCTCATATTGGTATACACCAGCTCTTCATCTTCACTTTCACAGCCTTTGAGAGGCAGGGGAGTTATATCAGTAAATTATCTGCTTTCCTTGCCTTGCCTCCCTTCTAAGCCCAGAATCTGCAGGAGTAGCTGTTTTGTCACCTCCATAACTTGACAGGAGGATGGCAAACTGCTTTCTCTCACCAGAAAGCAACTGATCAAGAGATTGTGGCAGGCAACAGTTTTCCCCTGCCTCACTAACATTTTCCCATTCTGCATGGGAGAAGATCAAAACTTTGGAAAAAAGCTAATGACTTCAGTATTGCTCTTTGCTTGGTGGTGAAGGCACTCATTGGGTTTTGAGAAAGCTCTGTCTGCTCTGCCCTGCCAAACTCATTGCATGCACTGAACTCTTAGGGTTTTGAATGCTTTTAACACCATGTTATAAAGTTACTAAGGCTTTCTCAGTCTCCTAACATCTACTTCCCTCTCTGTAAATAAATATACACTTTGACAAAGAGAGGAAATAACCCAATACTTCATTCACTGATATGAAATACGTAGGCTAGAAAACAACTGCTCCATCCCAATCGAGTGGCTGCTTTTTTTTGTAACTGTCCATATTACAATACGCCCCAGAAATGAGCAGCTTAGGATCAGGAGACTAAAATGTGTTTAAAGCTACTGTGGTACCTTCTCCATTCATGAAATTATAGTGCTTGATCTCGCCAACATACACATGCACCCCAATCTTAGAGATGCTCTACAGTGGGAGAAAACATTTACCTGATATTCTGCATAAGCACATCACAACTCAACTGGATAAGTTTATTTTGTTCCTTTCTGCTTTTGAATATCTGCTTTTTAATAGCCAATGAATCTCACTTGTTAAATTCAAAATCCCCACTATCATCTCAGCATCTGTAATCATCTTTCCATGTCCGGTTTACCAAAGACTAATCTCTGTGTTAAATGCAATGTGCTCCTGTGGTTTCTGCTACTGCTGTGTCTGCTGCAGCAGTGAGCAGCTGAGTGTTCCCCGATCACATTGATATTCCAAATCAACCAGCACTGCAGCCAACAGGTGAACTCCATTAGGGTATGGCCAGAGGGAAAACGAGATGAAGGCCATTTAGGAACTCAGTAAAGAAAGAATTAATCTAATTTTCCCTTAAAGTCTACCAGAACTTCAGGAATCTTCAACACAGCTGCAAAATGACTGCAGGATTTGGCTAGGCAGCTAGCAGCAAAGAAGTGGTCATAGTGTCTTACACTTACAGTCATTCCCCTGCTTTTTTGCCCACTACTTCATTTGCTGCATTCCCCCACCATGTTTAAACTCAGATTTGTTAAGTATGGGAGGCACAAAGGATTTTTCTTTTGCCTATTACTTAATGCAGTACTCCCATGCAGAAATTAGGGCTCCTGATAATGCTAATTTCCTTGAAGAAACCATTCTTGTATGTCCTGCAAACAGAAGTGAGTGTCATTGGGATGACTGTATAGAAAGATAAAATCAAATAAATGTAGAAATTGGTTAAAATCAAATGTATGAATTGAAGCAGTTTATCAGAGCTTTATGTTTTAGGGACACATACTTACCAGGATGACCAGGTACTATGAAAAAAGACAACTCATTCCTAGTATGTCCTTTTGTGACCCCCAGCCTCAGCCATTCAGTCAGTATGGGGAGCCAGGAGACTTTACCTCAAGCAATGTTATGTCTGTCATAGAATGAAAACAACCCTCTCTGAGTAGTCATTCTCTTTTTCCTCTCAACTCTTGCTCTTGTCATGTTGCATTATACATAGATAACACAAATCTTAAAGACATGCCCTCTGGTTAAAAAGGGAAACAACAATAACAACAACAACATCTCTCACACAGCATGCCAACGTGAGCAGGATTTAATCACAGATAATTGGAGCATTTAATAGCAGTACTTAATAAAATAATAATAGAAATCCTAGTCAACAAACACAGTGATAAGTAGAAGCAAAAAAAAAAAAAATCCCCAAAAGATCTGTTTAAAGATTGTTCATTTCTCATCCCTACAACCATTTGTTACTCTACTGAAGAGCAATCTTATCTATTCAAAATATCTGTTTAAAATAATTTTTTGAATCCATGCAGAAATCAAAATACTGAAACTTTATAATGACTTTGTCACTTATTTGGTGGTTATATCTCAATGACTAGGATAAGTGACAATATTGATGATGACGGTAAAAAATGAGTTATGGAATGGGATATAGTGGCAAAAAAAAAAAAAAAAACAAAAAAAAAAACAACAAACTCTTGAGCAAAATAATAGGAGCCTTCCTGTGAAAGAGGGTAGAGAAAGGGGATACAGAAAGAACCAAGCATCTCTCTGAGCTGTTCACATTCTTCTTCTAAAAACATTAGACTTCCACATATACTAGATGATTTTTTTCAAAGATTCTCCAGTACACCTCATCACATGTAGAAGAGCACATACAATTTCTCTAGTGTCTGTGCAGAAATTCAGTTTGCCTGAGATGAATGCCTAGAACAGGACAGGATTCTGTGCGATTAAGCTGGGTCCTTTTCTCTTAAAAAAAAAAAAAAAAAAAAATCACTGTTTTGAGTAGTATTTTGCCTAATAAAATTTAAAAGTATATGACAGTGGGATGACTGTATATAGTAAAACAGTCCTTATTTTTCCTTTTATCAATGTAAATTTAGAATAGGTTCCTTGAAGAACAGGGTTGCAGTGATTTCAGCTGAGTGTACAGAGGCAGAGTGAGGCATAGTGTCCACAGAAACTTGGTGCAGCAGATTGCACACCATGACAGCAGGAAGGTAAATGTTCAGTTTCAGGTCACTCCTCAAATTTTGATGTTTCTGGTTGGGGTAAACTACAGGAGGCTTTTGTTTAGGTTTCAGAATATTTGCAGGGACCTGTTACAGAGTTATAGAACTGAGGGGAAATTCATGAGATCATCCAGACCAAACTTCTGACCCATCAGAATCAGCTATACTTGCATTATTCCAGCATTTTGTTTTTCTTGACTGTTATTAAGGCCTCCAATATGGAAGACTGCATAGTCTTTTCAGGTAAATTATGGTACATCATTTCCTTTATGGTTGAAAAGTTTTTGTTAATATATATCCTTAATCTTCCTTGGCACAATGTATGCCGATTACTTTTTCCCTTTTCTGCTATAAACAAAGGGAATATATGATTTCTTTCCTCTCTGCAGAAACTATTTATTTATTAGTATGTTATCATGATATAGATTGAGACTACTAATTTCACTGACGACTAAGTGGAGAATTTTTTTGTATTGCTTTAGCAATCTCCATCATAAAATGTTGAATGTATAGAAAAGGAAAAAGACTTAAATGACATTAGGTTATAAATATTCAGATGCATACCGAAAGACAAATGACTGTATCTTTAGACCCTACTCTCTTTCTTTTAAAAGGTGGATGAAATAATATTCTTGAACACTGAAACAGCCTGAAAATAACAAAATGAATTGTAAATCATTAATTATAGTAAGGGAAAGTGAATGAAATGTCTAGATTCTGTGCTAAATCGTTAAAGGACTGTCTGCCGATAATCTGAAAAAAAGGCCCTGTAATAAAGTTTTTCTCAAATCTGAAAGGGAGAGCTTTCTTACAATGACATCACATTACAGTTTAAACATCAGCATGATGCATGAGTTCAGTTCAGCACAGGATTATACCTATAGGAATATTTCAGCTGCCAAAAATATATTTTCTGCCTTTTTAATTTATGTGCCTAACTTTAAGCACACAGACTTCAGCATTTTGGTTCCAACCTTTCTGGACCTCAATGCTGGTAACTATAAAAGTAAGTTTAATGCAAAATCATTAATTAGTATTTATTGAGGGGATACTATCAATTCCAGCCTCAAGATTAGAAGTTACAGAGGTCAGGTAATGTGATTCAGAGAATTCAGGATAAGATTTCAGGTGCTCTAGGTTGTTCTCTGGAGGAACCAACACTCTCAAAAGCTTTTAGGTGTCCAATACTGTTGTGTAATCCAAGTGGCAGGTGATGTGAATATTCCTTCCTATTCTGCATGTTAAGAACATTATGAAAAATATTTTCTGAAATATTAGTGTTGGGTTGTGGAGATTCAAAGCAAAGTGTTTTACAGATTATGAGAAATTTCAGGATATATTTTTATTTCAAACTATCTTTCCTCACTTGTATATAAGGCTTCCTAATTTGGGTTCTTACAGTACCCGCTAGCATAAAAAGTATTAATGACATCGTTAGTAATACCTAGCCATGAATCCAACATCATCTTAAAAAATAATGAAAACATAATGATGGTGTAGTTACTCTTCAAATTTATCATTCTTTTCAATCTTTTATAGGTTTCTTGAGGGTTCATTGTTTTCTGTCCTTTTAAAACATGTGTAGTTGTTAAGTTTGCAGTAATTACTATGCAGTAATAAATTTGTTCTCCAGTACCAAGGCCTAGGAGCTCTGACTTTGCAAAAAGGCATTTTTATTATATCATACTTTCTGATAAATCACAGGACAAAGGCAGTTGGACCCTGAGTCAAAGTCTAGTTAAACATTTCAGTAATTTTTCAAGTATGCAGCCATATATGCAGGCAGCCAGAGGATGGGCTGACAACTGAAGTATAACTTTAACAGCTGCTTCATTTCACTATCTCTCGGCTCATAAACTTTATTTTTAATGAGCCTGCCTGTAAGACCACTAAAAAATGACCTTCACAGAGAACTACAAGGACCTACAGTGGTGACCAAAATAGCTTTCCTGGACGGTGCATAATATCACAGTGACCATAGCACAGAAAATAAGCAGTATGGTGAGAAAGACATTATCCTAACTACAGATGAGACTATTCTGTATTTTCACACTGAAAGATTCTTGTAATAACTGTGCAAGTAATCCACTACCTTTGACTTATATTAATCTGGACATCTTCATTGGCTTTAATATTGTTGCACCAGTTTACATCAACTGAGTGAATCATCTGAGATTTTAAAATTGTTTCTAGGAGCTGTAGGCAGTCTTACAACAAGAAAATACATTATGTAATAGACTGGTAATTAAAAAACAGTTAATAATAAACCCATAACAAAACAGGGGGGGTTTCTTACCCCACCTTGCATATTGCTTGCTGGTCTGTAGTCAAGACTTTCTACTGATTAACTAGTTTTCACCCACTTTCCTTACCTAAACACATTGCAACCTTCTGTTTTGTTATGCTACTTCTAAGGGTATGCTGCTAGTCTAACTCAAGGCAGTGTCGGCCTGGAGCGCTAGCTAGGGATCAGGGAAAGGAACTTCTGGGTTAGAGCTTGAGAGTGTGAAGAAAAGTTGCTCATGAAGCTGTGCACAAGTGGTGTGGCCCAAGGAAGGAAGGATACTTGTGCTTGGAAACTGAGCCTTCTGGCTATGCCATTTTTTTAAAAAGAGTTCCAACTTGAGCTGTAGTTTTAAAAGCCAGTAATCCTGAGGTACTTTAAAACACCTGCACCACAACCCTGGTTACTTCGGGGGTAGGTGTAATAATTTAGTCCCGTATCATTGTGGTCACTTGGTAGATCTTTTTTATGATTGGGTCCAAAAGCAATCAAAATGGCTTTCTGAAAGCACTAAAGGGTATACTACACCTCCCACTTCTGCTACTAGAGATCTGTAAAAATTTTCACTGAAAACGGAGCTTTACTTGCTCAAAAGCCTAAAAACCAGTCAAAACTAGCAGCTGAGACCAAGACTTCTGTGTGCTATGCATGGTCCAAAACTAACAACAAATTGGTCCCGGTCTACTTTAAAATGACAGTTTAAAGTCTATCAGGGGCATGGAAAAAAACATGTGGAGTGAGCATACAGATAGAGCAAAAGGAAGCAAAATAACGCAATGTAAAATAATATGCTAAATAGTTTGACAGCTTTCCTACCACTGTTTCATAGAAGCATAAGGACACAGTAGAGTTTTTATGAGGATTGATCGCTTTGCTGTTGTTACTGGAATTAAATGAACTTCTTTGTGCTCTCTTAAGCTCTGCCTTCAAGTTGTGTGATGCCTTTCCCACAGTACATCCCGAGGCACGTGTTAGATTTGGGAGTTCAGCTTTATGGCCTGCCTTTTATGTTATATGTCTTTTGCAGTCAACTAAAGATGCTGAATATTGTTAATCCTCAAAATCTGGAAATATGTTCTGGGGCCAATGAACAGTTGGACAAGTTCCAACAAAAGTTCTACTATTCTGTGTTACTGTGCTAGCTGATGCTCTTTTAATTTGCATCCCAGAGACAACATATGAGATGTCCCAGAGACAACATATGAGAGATGAGGCAAATGGCAACATTTCACAGGAAAAATAACAAATCAAATTCTTGTTTGCTTTGCTTGTTCCCAAGAAAGTAGTTCATAATGTTATGTATACAGTATCAGATCCCCAAATGGCCTCAAATGAATTTTCTTTCATTCTCACACCTTTTTTTCCTATTATTTTCCTAGAAGATTACTTTCAAAGCCTCCTTCTAAAGTAAATAGAAACTGCACAAAAGGATTTCTGCAAGCAAGCTTCTTGCCTAATTATTTATCAAAGTATACTGAAGACCAGGGGTAGTGTTTCTGCTGAAATATTTGTTTAAAAAGCACAATTAATTGCCTCACTTCTCCTCACTGAAATTTTCATAGAATGGTTTGGGTTGGAAGGGACCTTGAAGATCATCTAGTCCAACCCCCCTGCAGTGAGCAGGGACACCACTACCTAGACCAGGTTGCTCAGAGCCCCGTCCAACCTGGTATATATAGTCTCATCCAGCCTGGCCTTGAACACTCCCAGGGATGGGGCATCCACAGCTTCTCTGGGCAACCTGTTCCAGTGCCTCATCACCCTCAAATTGAATAATTTCTTCTCAATGTCTAATCTAAACCCACTTAAATATTTGTTGACTGTATTTGATTGTGCAATTATGTTTGTACCTCTGTATTCAAGGTATAGAGTAGATTCATTCCCTGTCCATGCTGCATCAGGCAGGTGTTCTTCCAAGTCTTAAGAATTTCTAGGGTGTGGGCAAGCCTGTTGTCGCCCATAACAATCCCCAGCTGCTATGAAAAGATGACTTAATGCCATAGACATAACTTGAAGCAGATGCTTTGCCCAGCCCCAGATGTGCTACATAGAATCATAGAATCATAGAATGTTTTGGGCTGGAAGGGACCACTAGCGGTCATCTAGTCCAACCCCCCTGCAGTGAGCAGGGACACCACTACCTAGACCAGGTTGCTCAGAGCCCCGTCCAACCTGGTATATATAGTTTGTCTCAAGACTGGTTGAGAATGTAACCAAAATATATTCCAAATGCATGAAAAAAACCCTGTTTAGATCATGTATCTCAGAATATGATTGCATTTCTAAAATTATTTTCATGAAAGTTATTTTGAGCCATTTTAATCACTGTACTATTTTTAATACATATTCTTTGTTGTTGTTGTTGTTTTTTTCTTTTAATGAAGCCCCACATATCCACACAAAGTAGCTGGGGAGATCTGGAAGTGACAAAAAGTATCTTTACACACTGCCTTCCCCTTCACCATCACATTATGCTACATTAGTCACACTTCCCTCTATATGCCAGTAATAACGCCAAGTTAAAAAGCAATTGAAGATACATTTACAGAGATAGTGTCAGCATTTTGGTTGCCAGTTGTAGAGAATCTTCTCTTCAGCCCTCTTGCTTAGAGTAAGCCCTGTCTCAGGTTATTTATCTTTAACTTAGCTTCAATTTGGAAGAACTTGTGTACATATACATAAATTCATATGCATATTTAAAAATAGGTTGTCCAAACCATGCACTCTTTTTCGGCCTTGGCTGGCCTTGTGACATCTTTGTGGTACACTATGCATCTTCCTGGGATGCTGAGTCAGCTTTAAGGATTAATTGGATCCACAAGTTTAGCTTCTTATCAGGATTCTTCTACCAGTATATATACAATTTGGATTATTGGATTACCTTTATCATTGGCTCTGCACAGATCTGCTGGGAGAGCTACCACTAAAGTATGCTCTCTTGGCTGATACACGGGAGCAATTCATAATTTAATTTGCATTTCTTGAAAAAAACAAACAGGATTGTTCTGAGTTAGCACCTTTTTGTTAGTGTTACAGAAGGGAGCACCATAATCAGCCTCCACCTAAACCATCACTCTTGTATTGACTAGCCAAGCTGGGCTGGCAGAGATGAAACGTATACTTTCCTACGGTAAACTAGATTACAACAAGGACTGCCTTAGCATTTACCCCTTTCAGAGCTCTTAGTTGTTGAATGAGTTGCAACAGTGGTTGTACAGCTGTTCCTCTGAGGAAGACAAATTCCTTGCTACATGATGGCAGTAGATTAAAGCTGCAGTCTAGCCTATAGAATTCCTTTGAGAGCACGGATATTGAGAAATTATTGGTGTCCAAGGAGAAGCAAATGGGTACAACATAACAACTTCAGAATCTTTCAGTATAAAATCCATGATTTTCTAATTAACATGATAATTCTGTCATCCTAGTCTACTATTTTGTCTTCTCTTTAACAGGATGAACTTTTTCGTAATTGCTTTAATATTTAATATTATAATAGCTTTAATATTTAAATTTTTTGACTGTGTTTAGAATTTATCATACATTTTTCTCAGTAAAGTAGGTTCTGATATTCATTTTGTTCTTCTGGTACAGATTAAAGAGCACCTCGCCAAGGGACAGAGGATGTTGGCTGGTGATGGCATGTCCCAAGTAACCAAGACACTATTGGATTTAACTCAGAGGAAAAATTTTTATGCAGGAGATCTTCTAATTTCTGTGGAAATTCTCAGAAATGTTACAGACACGTTTAAAAGAGCAAGTTATATCCCTGCTTCTGATGGGGTGCAGGTAAGCAAAACATTGTTAAGGGAATGGTTTCAATAGATGGAGTTTATGTTGGTATAGTGCATGTCACCTATTTTACTGACTGAGGAAACTAAATTTTCTGAATAATAGACAAAAACATTGTTCATATAAAACTAAGATACAAGTGTAAAATAGGAAAAGACTCAGCTCCATTTAAAGAGACAAATATCCAAAACAACACAGCAAGTGAAAAATGTAAAAAAATGTTTCTTTGTAACATTTATTTCAATACATTTCTTCCTTTCAAGGTTTGGTTTGTTTGACAGTGATGTGTTGGTAGTTTTTTGGCACTAAGCAATTCACTAGTGTTGTTTGTTCTAGTTCATTTCAGTTCAAAATCTATCCACAGTATTTAGTTATGTAATTCTGGCATTGCTTCTTCAGTTCAAGTAAAAAAGCTCATTAAAAGTCCACAGGAGTGATGGATAGTACATTTGATATGAATTTTCTATTTCACATTAACTCTTCTTGTGCAATTTTAGATTAACTCTTCTTGTGCAATATGCCAATTAAAATGTTGTCAGAGCTAAAAACACTATAGTTATTTCTGCATAATGGACTGCCCAACTCATTGTGTAATGTTCATTAAAATAAATATTTCACAGGACTTCTAGGTCTGGATATTGGTTTCATCTATATCTGAGAATTTTAGGCACTTTTCAAAGATGGTAGATATACTGAAAAAGAATACAAAGAAGGTAGATGTATACATTATTTATGAAAAAGAGAGTTTTGTGATCATTCATAAATTACTAATGAAGTTATTAATGCAGATCATGTGTATGTTTTTGCTTGTGTAAAGGTAAGCATAAATTATAAATACACTTTGGAATATATGCGTGCAGATAAATGGAGGTATCTTGGAAAAGACATTAAGTTTTCAAGAGCTTGCTATTATATTTTCAGTTTTCTTCGTTTTCTATGCACAAATTAAAATGAACTTCCATAATAAAACCAACATTTTCAGCTGGCTTGTAGCCAGCTGAAAGTACTAGATTTTGAGCAGTGCTTTTCAAAAAGTATTTTGGCTGGACGATCCTTTTATATTTTTTTATTGAATAAGAGTTAATATATTTTCGTACTTTCATTAAGTTTTATTATTAAACAGGGTGTTATTTACTGAAAATTTTTTATGCATTCAACAATCTGATAGCCCGATGTGACTTCTTCACGGTTCACAGGCACTATAGAAATCTTTGGTAAACTAGCCTTGAGAAACAGCTTGGCTCAAGTGATTTTGTTCATGGGCTCAGCAGATCAGATCATTTGCAGTTTACATACATTAGAGAGAATTTGATTCTTTTCCCACTAATGACAGTGCCAAAAGTTCTGTTCACTTCAGCAATGTGGAGCTGTTTCCAAAATTCGTAATAGTATTGTGGCAGAACTTGGCAAAATGATTAGTTCTATTTAAATATTTTTTTATGAACTATTTTGAAATGAAGAAATGAGAAAAGGCAAAAATTGGTAAGCCATATTGTGGAGGAAATAAGGAAAGATTTCTCAAACCACAGAAATAATTGTATTTCAGGATTCACATGCCTAAATACCAAAACCTCTTACATTGCAGCTGAAAATAGGCATGCAAACTTAAAAAAAAAAAAAAAAAAAAAAAAAAAAAAGTGTTTAACAAATGGCAAGCTAAGGTAAAATCCCAAACCCAATGTATAGCGTTCAGGAAGTAAGTGAATTCAGAATTAAACATGTGTTTTGCACAAGGGATGTATTAAGCAATGTTCCTGTTACTGACTTCTGATGATTTAAAATGAAATCCTGAGCAACATGAGTTTAAATTTTACTGTCAATTTCTGAGAAACCAGGATTTTCCCACCTGTAAACATATGTCATATGCTGCCATACTCTGGAGAATTCTATTTAATTTTTATTTTCACTATGAAATGTTTTCATACTTTCTAGTCCAAGATCAATGTAAGTGACAATAAGGTGAAAATGAAATTAATTTGCACAAAAATACTGAGATTCTTCTCTCTGAGGAAGCTCTGTATGGTGTTCTAATTCCATTCTATGTTTGCACTAGATAAAGAATAGAATTTCTTAGGTGTTGGGTTTTTGTTTTAAAGAAATTCTCAGAAAAGCATGAGTGAGGTTTAAAATCCTTGAAGGTAATAATTTATCATTTCGTGTGATGTCAAAAAAGTAGATTATGAATTAAGGGTAATAGTATTTTTTAAGTTCCATACAAAACCAGCACTTTCACTTCCATTAAAACTGCAAAAGGAAAAGTATATATGTCTAAGTGTATTTGTTCCTCCTACATTCCATTTGTCTGGATAGTCTCTCTACTGTCTATAATCTCTGGTTTATATCCAGTATTAGCATTTATGAATAGTGCAAAAGATGTGATTCAGAGACACCATAACAAAAAGAATGAAAAGTGAAATCAAATTTGAAAATTTCAGGCTAATTACTCAAAACGAAGATGCCACTGCCTAGTGTGCTGCATAGAAAATGCCACTTGTTTAGGCAAACAGATGCCAAGAGCAAAACAAAGCTTCTAAAGTATGTACATCTAGTGCCAAGTTATTTATTATATGACTGTTTTTCTTTTTGCGTATTTTAACCTTTTTTTTGCAACAATATTTATATATACATTGCATATACAGTGTCAGGAAGAAAAATAACCGTATATGAAGCAGTTAAACAATATGGAAGGTAGTAGTACGTAGCAGAAATAGCAGAAGACGAGTCATGCAATTCTTCTACAGCAATGTCTTTTTCTTAATATGGGAATTACTTTGAGATACTTACGTGTGTAAGAAGGGTTCTACCTGAAAGATAATTCAAATTTTAAATAAGTATAATACAAGCAACATTTTGGAACACTTTCCAGAACTGGTCTAAGAGTGCTTGAACTACCTTCTAAGGACAGGATGGCAGGAAAGGAACTACTTTTCCGGACAGGATGGCAACGTGACTTGTACAATCCCCTGATGTAGGGATGAACAGGAAACAAGGTTTCTCCCCAAAGAAGTTAGAGCAGTATAATCCCATTTCTATTAGCCACAGGGACCATTGCTGTCTGTCAGGGATTAACAGGATTGCCCAATGCTTTTTTTCCCCCCACCTTCCCCCTCCCACACACACACTCCCTATGCTGAAGTCCAAAAGTGGAGGTGACTTAAGGCTATCCATTAATTCCTCCTAGGGAGAAATTCTTCTCTAGCTGTATAAAAGGATTTATGACAGCTTTATGCCTGCAGAGAGGGTCAAAGAATTTGGACTGGAACAGAGAACTACAGCCATTCTATTACAGAAGAAAAAGATTGAAAGGAAGGAAATTAAATTAGGAAAACATAATTGTCTGTTCCTGACTGTAACTGGCATTATCATTAGAAAAGCCTGGGCAAAAATAAAGGACTTCAAAATTTGGCTCTGGCTGTCACAACATTTTCTATAGAGGCCGGCTCAGTACTATGTAAGCCCTGCCATGAAAGGAAGCAGCTTGATTCTACAAGGAGGTCCGGTGTTTACTGCAGTAATACCATCAGATCACATCCATAATGCTTCTAAAACGTAGCCTTCATACTTGTCAATCATTTTACTAAAGGGCAATGTTGTTTCTTGCAGCATTAAAGCAATGAATGAGAGAATAGCCAAAGTAGGTGAAAGACTTTTTAACCCCTATCCCCTGTCACATTTTTGGAGTGCATCTCATATCTATTCATTATTAAAGCAGCAAAGCTATTTAATGATCTCTCTGTTTAATTCACAAAGCACTGGCATTGCTGACTGAAAAATCTTCATACAGCTCAGCCTCCATTGCTACTGTGAAAATGTAAATATGTCATCATATGTAAATATGACATCAACCAAGGATAAAAACAGGAAAAAAAAGATCTCAAGAAGTAAGATATTCTTGTAACTAGTTTCAAATACATCACCTATGGTTTATTGGTAATTATAAAGTATATATTAAATCAGTTATTGCTCATCTTTTGTTTGTACTCAAGTCTAGGATTATTTATAAGCTTTTTCTCAAATATTTCTGTTAACTATTGGTCATTTTAATGCTTTCATGTAACAAAAATAAACATAAAGTTTAATGAACACATAACATTATTAGCAAAACCATGTAATTTGTCATCTGCAAGGAAGATTTATAACTCCTGAATGTTTTTCACGCAATCTAGGCTACTCTCAGATAGATCTCATTACATGGACATGGATACTTTTGCAATTAAGGCTTAGACTGTTTCTGCAGGGGAATCAGTGGCTGCAACATAGTGCAAAACTAGCTTTGAACCAGCCCCTTAGTATGATAAATTATCCCACACTGAGCTCCATGCTGCTGCAGCTAGACTGTTGCTGGCACCCTAACAAGTTAAAGTTAGCTAAAATTTCTGTCCACTGCATCTCCACAGTATTACACTGGAAGAGCACAGAAGTATCATGCTTTAAAAAAGTGTTTTCCTCGGGCAAAATCCCCCTAAGGCTGACTCTACCTAGTAGAACTCTTGCCAAAATCATAATGTCTTAGAGTAGATGTGGTTATAGTGCCATGAAACTGCTTTAGCCAGGAGAGTTTATTTTACTTAGGGGACCAATAAAGCTGGACGTTTTTCCTAGCTGAAGTTGCATTTACACAATTATGGTTTCCTGACCTGGTTAAACTGGCAAATCCTTTCTAATGAACACTAAACATAACTCTTTTCAGTATGCTTTATTTTGCTGTCAAATACCTGAAAGAGTTCAAATGTATTCTTGGTATATAAGCATTACATACCGACATTTTCCTCCTCTTATCTTCAGCTTGACTGGAAATTTCCCTTCTGTATCACTGAAAATTGGATCAAACTATGAAATATTTTTATTTGATGTCCTGTCTTTAATCCACATCATCCCATCCCAATGCGTACTTGTCATTTTCACAGGAGCTTGCTGAGCCATTTCCTTTCTTTTCATGAAGTTTTGTGTTACTGAAGCTAATGGATATTTTTGCAACTGACTTCAGTTAGAGAAGAATTGTACCCTCATTAATGTACAGGATTATTTTGCCCAAGTTCACCAAGGTGTCAGTCACCTCTATATTAAATTTGCCAAGTTAAAGCAATTTTTATTCATGTAAATTTTAATGGTTTGCATAACTAACTAATGACGAGGCAAAGACAGATCCTCTCATTTGTCAAGTAGTTAGTGTTAGGATTAGATTTAAATGGTAAAAATGTTTTTATGTAAAAATACTTTTCATGTAAAAATAGTTTTCACAAGTTTTATTCACTTTTGTGTCCTACAATGTTCTACTTATATGGTGGTGAGACACCTAAAATGTCTGCAATATCTCATATTTTGAAATTAATTTCTGTTCAAGCACAACCACAGTATCCATAGCACACTAAGGTTGGAAGTTATTTCTGCTCTTACAGTCATTGTGCAGTCGAACGCTTTGTACTTTCATTAAATAGTGAGTTAAAGTTACTTCTTACTTAAACCTTATTTAAGCCCTATTTATCCCCCAAAAATGGCCAAAAAGGAAGTGCAGATGAGGGAATGACGGTTAATCTAAGTTCCAATAGGGTTGTATGGTTGGTATTCCACTTAAAGTTTTTTTAGAGGTTGTGAGGATCTTAATTGCACTCTTCAGCTAAGGTCGGTGGAAACAAAATATATCTTTTAGGAAGGAACAGATAAATTATAACTGGCAGGCTGTAGACAAAATTGACATTCTGCACCAAAAGTGATACAGAGCTGAGAAGAATAGACTATTTACAAATTCCTAGCTTTCAAAGACAAAGAAGTTGGGAATACAAATTGGTAGAGAGCAGACAAAATTAGAAAGGAAAGTTCTCCACAAACACTTGGAACAGTGATTTTTAAAATACGTGATTTAAAGGTTAAATGCCCTGGCTTTTATTTGTTGTTGGTTTTATTCGTGTGTTTGTTTTTTCCTTACAGTTAAATGAATAGGAGAATCAGATAAAGAAATTAACTGTTAAAGGTCAAAGAAACGGAAATTAATTATTCCTTTACTGTTGAAATTACTAGAATGACAGAGGCAAATGTAACTTTTTAAAAGTAAGATGCACCTGGTTTTGCACAGCATTTATCAATGATATACTATTGTATGCCCTATTTATGGTCATTAAGGATCATTTTCATGTTTTGAATAGAAACTAGTGACCTCAAACCTAGTGTTTTCTTAGTGTACTTTTTTTATTTGCAAAATACATAGTTGTCTAGTTTCTGGAATGAGAGTAATCAGAAAATAGAACACTATCACATTTAGAAGTTTAGCAAGTTTAAAACAGTTCTTATTTTAGGTAGGGTACCTGATTATATGGCCAGCAATTAGTAATTAACCATAAAATATATGTGCTCTTTTGTCAGTCTAATAAATTATTTTATCTCATCTCTTCCACTAACAGAAAATAGGTTGCAGAACGGCATCTGTAATAGAGAAAGGAAAATTTTCGTAATGTCAACTTAAGAATATGACTGTTAATGTCATTCAAAGTTATTTTACTTTGTCTTTTATTTAATTGATCTTTCAGAACTTCTTTCAAATCATTAGTAACCTCTTAGATGAAGAAAACAAAGAGAAATGGGAAGATGCACAACAGGTAAGATTTGCATTTTGTAACCCATCAATTTAAAAAATTGGCAACTATGTATTATGACGTTCACTGTATCAGAAGCCACATGTTATTTCGATAAATCATGATAAAGTGGGATATACGGTTTCAAAAATCAGGTTAAACTTAGAACTTTGTGTGAAAGGAAATCCTAAGTGAGATGATATTTTGGAAATAACTGATGCTTAACAAAAAGGAGTAATTCCAGGCTCCATTGGCTAATTCCTTAGATTAAAATTATATTAAGAATACAAGGCACTTCTCTTGATGAACAGATTTCCGTTGTATTCCATGGGATTATTCATTATGCCTTTCCTTTTGATGTTATAATGAAGTACATAGGAAAGCTGAAAAATGCTACTAAAGGCTAGCTGCAATGATGCTTTTATTAAACAGAGCACATCAGAACTCACCTAAAGGGCTCATACAACACCACCGAAGAACTTAAAGAAATTTAGACAGTAGACTTTTTTTTTTTTTTTAAGTTTGTATTTAGGAGAATAGTTGTGATCCTTAAGACTGGAGAATGTGATGCAGGAATGATTAATCTAGTCACTGGTGCTTCTTGTAAAATAACTAACGGACATCAAACAGTGGCAAATTTAGAATGAATACAAAGAGATACTTCATCTACAGAAAGTCAGGTTGCAGAACTTCTTGCTGCTGAAAGTACATGAGTTAAAAAAGTAAACAGACAAATCAATGAAAGAAATGTCAGTATAGGACTCTTAATGGAAAGACTCCATTTTAACTTAAGGAAGTCCTTTGGCAAAAAAGTGCTAAAGGCTGGGCAAGAATTTCAAAACAAGTATCACTATACTTACTTATACATGCCGCTTAAGACTCTTCCTTAGACTTCTGCTGTTTGCCACTGTCAAAGGCAAGGTAACCGCTGACATAGATCTTTGGTCCGCTCTAGTATGGTCATTGCACTGTGTTATGCAGATGCTTGAATTTTGTTCACTTTTAATGTGGTTTTCAGTAAATCACTAGATGCTCGAAGGTCTCTGAAACTATTTCACTTTTTTTTTTTGTAAGTTCATCTTTATAATGTGACTAAAAAAGGGAACATCAGGACTTTTCACTACCAATTCGAGCTTTGCAGTAGACATATGAGGCTGCAGCTGACCCATTGTAATTTAGCCAGAAATCGTATTTTTCTTTTGTTGTTTTTCTGTTCCTCTGTGTAAATGCCAGCTACAAAAATAGACAAAGTATGTCATTCTCTTTAGTGGTGGTGGATGGAAGCAGCAAAATCACATGCATGTGGGCAGTTTCCATAAACAGTACCGAGATTAAGGAACCAATATTAAGCAACTATTTTAGCCCACTAATGAACAGACAGGATACCCCTCCTTATCAGCCTTGTCTTCTTCTACCCTGACCCTGCCTGCTTGCCCATGCCATGTCCACCATTTGTCCCACGAAGATCAGGGGATGACAGCACCTGAGAGGAAATGGTGAGAACATGGATTTAAAGAGGGAACAAGTTTCCAATTTCTCCTCATTGCTGCTGGTAGAAGAGGTGTTAAAAAAGGGAGAGGAGACAAGTTATTTCTACTTTTCTGTAGCTCCTTCTCTCTGCCTGGTAATTCATTGTCTTGGAGACCCAAGTACAGCACTGGTAAGCAGGCAGGAACACAAGCAAGCACCAAGTTGAGCTGAATACAGGAGTAGTGGGGCCATAGGACAAGGAGTAATGGTTTTAAACTGAAACAGGGTAGGTTTAGACTGCATATAAGGAGGAAATTCTTTACAATGAGGGTGGTGAAACACTGGAACGGGTTGCCCAGAGAGGCAGTGGAAGGCCCATCCCTGGAAACATTCCAGCCCAGGGTGGACGGGGCTCTGAGCAACCTGATCTGGGTAATGGTGTCCCTGCTCACTGCAGGGGGTTGGACTAGATGGGCCCTGGGGGTCCCTTCCAACCCAAAACATTCTATGGTTCGATAGCCACCTGGTGACAAAGCTAGGGAATTCACTAAATCTTAGACTGCTGAGCTATGGAACCCAAAGAAACTATACCACTGGTCTTGTTACTGTTCTTGGGCAGTTACCAGCTAGCAAGGATGAGCTGGACTCCTAAGTACTCCTAAGATTCTTATTTTCCTTCAATATTAAAAAAAAAAAGTTTCCTATGCAAAATATTATTTTCTATCATATTTTGGATAAAACACTGAAACATTATTGTTAAAAAGAATTGGATTTTAAAACAGAAACAATATTATTTGAAATTGCTACAGTCTGTGTGAAGGCTCTTTTAGTTTTTATGTCAAAATCAAGATAGGAATTGAATTTGAAAAGAATGTGCATTAAGTCATTATGTCCAGTGAATGCAATCTAGCGCAAACACTACTGACTCATTAAAAAAGTAAAGGTGATTCTGTTTCTGTCTCAGCCACTCAGCTGACTTTTTTTTGGTAGTGAGACATTGCAAACCTATGGGCAGTCTGACCAACATTTTTTGCCATCTTGCATGGTTTTCTTGAACTCCACAGCTACTGGTAGCATAGATCTCTTTTAGCCCATTTTCTGGATTCTCTGCTCGAAAGAAAACCTTACTCACTGTCAGCAAATTGCTGACTTTCTATCAAGTATACAGCTGCAATGCCTCAGCACATCCTTTTTTCTAGATTAAATGCCAACAGTTCATACCATTAATTACAGGTTATATAGCATTCAAATAAGCAGCACTCACTTTACTACTTGCCTTTTGTTAAGAGCTGATGTAAAGCACTGCACACAGGAAACCACTTCAAGTCCACAAATGTGTAAGTTTATACTGGTGTTTCAAAACACAGGAGCTATTCTGCATATTCTTCATCACCATCTGCTGGCATCCTATTGATTAACCAGTACTTCAGATATATAAAAATGAAGAGTACCTCTAAAACACTGACTGTTCAACAGTTTCTGCTGAAGTTATAACTATTAAATTTTATGTGTAAGAACTAGGGTGAAGAAAAAATCTTTTCACTGAAATTTATTCTTAGTACATAATCCGTGTGTGTGCTATGAATGAGATGCAAAACCCACACTTACTACCTCAGTAACTCATCATTAGGAAAATGGAAGTTAAGTCTCCTTCACCTGAAGCAGCATTTGCAACCTGTTAGGATCATAAATGTCACAACAAATTCTTCATGACGACGGTATTGCTGCCCTACCTTTTATAAAAAGATCCACGTAGAAAACAAAGGACTTTGTGAAACCAAGCAGCTATGGGTCTAGACAGATAAAGTAAGATGAAGACAGAGTGCAAGCATGCTGGAATTTATAGTCTCTATAGGCATTTTTTAGAGTCTCTAGTCCCAGTAGTGGAAAGAATGGGTTGAATATTGCTCATAAAGTGAAATTTGGACTTCTCACTGATATGAAGAATAAAGCACTGTGAACAGGTCATCCATTCTTTTTCTATTGCAAAATACTGTATTGCTGAAAATTGTCCTGTTCATAACAGGCCACAATAACCAAAAAATATTTTTTGTATGTGACATGAACAGCATTTTTTAAGCTTGTTAATAACTGTTTTGACCTTTAATGCGGTATTGATGATGCATCATTATTGCTGAATATAAAAATTTTTAATGTTTTTGTTATCATAGTAGCTTACAGCTTTACAAATATATTATATCTCTTGGAAATGTTCTAGTCCTTATCATTTTGAAAGTCATGTTGACAGGCTGCATTAGCAATGCAAAGGCTACTGCAATTTATTTTAGTTTACTGTGTCCAGTAAACTTCTCTACTGGCTTCTCAATACAAGACATGAATGTAATGGAATGAGCCCAGCGAAGAGCCATGAAGATGTTTAGGGGGCTGAAGCATCTGATATTCAAGAAGAAGCTGAAAGTGCTGACAGTATTTTGCTTGGAAAATAGAACTCAGTGAGGATCCTGTCAATGTTAAAAATTCCTGAAGAGGGGGGTAAAGACTGAGACAGACTCTTTGTAGTGGTGTCCAGTGACAGGACAAGAAGCAAGGGGCAAAAATTAAAATACAGAAAATTACGTTTAAATATAATAAAAACCCTTTCATTGTGAGAGCGATTGAATGCTAGAGCACGTTGTGCAGGCAGCCTCTGGGGTCTCCATCCTTGGAGACGTTAAAAATCCAACTGGATGTGGTCCTAGGCAATTTACTAGGACTGGTCTTGCTCTGAGTAGGGGGCTGAACTAGATGATCTCCAGAAGCCCCTTCCAACTTCAGCTATTCTATGTCTCTGCTATTCGACATCAGCAGTGAAAAGAGAATTACCAGTAACAACTTATATTACTTTGTGCTGGTTTTGGCTGGGGTAGAGTTAATTTTCTTTGTAGTAGCTAGTATGGGGCTGTGTTTTGGGTTTGTGCTGAAAACAGGCTGATAATATAAAAACGTTTTTGTTATTTCTGAGCAGTGCTTACACAGTCAAGGCCTTTTATTTTTCTCACCCCACCCTGCCAGCGAGGAGGCTGGGGGTGCACAAGGGGAGGGGACACAGCTGGGACAGCTGACCCCAACTGACCAAAGGCATATTCATGCCATATGACATCACACCCAGTATACAAAGTTGGGGGAAGAAGAAGGAAGGTGGGGGATGTTCAGAGTGATGGCATTTGTCTTCCAAAGTAACCGTTAACCCTGCTTTCCTGGAGATGGCTGAACACCTGCCTGCCCATGGGAAGTCGTGAATTAATTCCTTGGTTTGCTTTGCATGTGCATGTGGATTTTGCTTTACTTATTAAACTCTCTTTGTCTCAATCCATGAGTTTTCTCATTTTTACTCTTCTGATTCTCTCATCGCACTGGGGTAGAGTGAGTGAGTGGCTGTGTGGTGCTTAGTTGCTGGGTGGGGGTAAACACGGAGAAGGAAGGTGGGGGATGTTCAGAGTGATGGCATTTGTCTTCCAAAGTAACCGTTAACCCTGCTTTCCTGGAGATGGCTGAACACCTGCCTGCCCATGGGAAGTCGTGAATTAATTCCTTGGTTTGCTTTGCATGTGCATGTGGATTTTGCTTTACTTATTAAACTCTCTTTGTCTCAATCCATGAGTTTTCTCATTTTTACTCTTCTGATTCTCTCATCGCACTGGGGTAGAGTGAGTGAGTGGCTGTGTGGTGCTTAGTTGCTGGCTGGGGTTAAACCATGACATACTTAAATATTGATTAAAACAACAAAAGTTTATCATGCTGGAGAGGAGTTAAGATTTACTTCCAACTCTTTGTGTCAATAATTCTGAAATTATCAAAGATATCTTACAGAGTAAGGAAGTATATTTTAATAAGACTTATTCTGGAATATGAAATGCTTTATCCATTAATGAATGTAATGGCCAGTAAATTTTTTTTTTATATAAGTTTGGCAACTTAGAGCAAACATTCCACAGTTCCAGTCCAAAGCTGATTTCATGTGGCTTTATGGGAAGTAGTGGCTCTTCACATGAGGATCTAATGACAAAATGGTTGGTTTACAGTGACACAAAATGTTTGGTATTGAAACATGGGAAGGGCAATTTGACTGTTAAATCTCACATTTCATTTAATAGCATTTAGATTTTATTTGAATTTGCTGCTGTAGGGATTTTGAGATTATAGTTAATGGCATCTCTGACCTTCCTTTGTTAGATCTATCCAGGCTCGGTGGAGTTAATGCAGGTGATTGAAGATTTTATACACATTGTTGGAATGGGAATGATGGACTTTCAGAACTCATACCTAATGACTGGAAATGTAGGTAAGAAATAGGAGTTTCTTCTATCAAATTTATGATCTATTGAAAATCAGAAATTGCAAGTATGTACTATAGAGTTGCTGCTTTACCATAATCCAGATTGGGTTGCTTCTCCTTCTCCAGATTATCTCTATTACTTGGTTATCTCTCCTCTGGTTTAACGCACTTGATAGACCTTATACATTGGACTTCTCCTTAATCATATTTCAAGATCTAAATGCAAAGTTTTAGAGTCTAAATAAAATTCAGAAAATATTCAACAAAATATTATGAACTGTAGATATATAGAATCATAGAATCATTTAGGTTGGAAAAGACCTTTAAGATCATCAAGTCCAAGCATTAACCTAACACTGCCAAGTCCACCACTAAACCAAGTGCTTAAGCACCACATCTACATGTCTTCTAACTACCTCCAGGGATGGTGATTCCACCACTTCCCTGGTCAGCCTGTTCCCGTTCTTGACAAAATATGTTAGAGCATTTCCAGGTTATACAGTGTTTCAACTGGTAATTGGTAAAATCATGCTAATTAAGATAATAACAATATACTTAATAGTTGAGAAATGTTAATTTTGTTGACATTATCTCTTTTAATATTCTATTCTTCCAAAGAACAGTATTTGCACATGTTATGGTGTGATAATAATCAGCAGAGACAGAGGAGTAATAATTTTAAAAAAAAAAAAAAAAAAAAAAATGTTAGTTCCAAAAATAATTTAAGCTTATGGTTTTTTACGATATACTTAATAGTTGAGAAATGTTAATTTTGTTGACATTATCTCTTTTAATATTCTATTCTTCCAAAGAACAGTATTTGCACATGTTATGGTGTGATAATAATCAGCAGAGACAGAGGAGTAATAATTTTTTTAAAAAAAAAAAAAATGTTAGTTGCCAAAATAATTTAAGCTTATGGTTTCTTACATCAGTTTTTTCTATGTGTGACATTTCCAAAATTTATTCAGATTTATTTTTCAAATTCTGTTTTTGGCACTGGAGAGTTGCCAGGCAATATAATCAAATAATAACAAACATCAAATGTGAAGATTCTTAGGAACTGAATTCCACTTATTAGTAGCTATAAATGCTTCTGCAGTATCACATTCTTTTATTAAAAATTCAACAACAAAAAAATAGTTTGAAAAGCTATTTTCTAAGCATTTCATCTTTCCTTAGTATCTTTCTTATTCAGTTAACTTTCTATAGATGCACTTTATAATCCCAGGAATGTATTAGGTAGTTTTATGTAATGAAGGAATTCAAAATATATGTTTTTCTGATAGCAAAATTCTGTGTCTATACATTCTTTCAGATTTTCAGTTAGCATCTTCCTGCATCTATATGTTGGTGAGTTCTTCAGCAATTAGTTAGAAAATATGGTCATTTAGAAATTAGTTGGTAAAACAAAGCGGGGAAGTTGTTGGAATGTCTCTATTGAAAATCTCACTTGCAATAATAAATATTTGTTATTGTTGTCTGGTTTATATTTAGATTGACAGGACTGTAAACATTAGCCTCTGTAAGGGACAGGCTTGTGTTGGAGACATGTCAAAGAACTCACCAGAAAGAACTCTGGCAATTTTAAGATGTTTAAAATATTTCAGTAGGCACTATGGAGAACTTTAGCTTTCAACCAGTGATTTATTATTTCTGTTGTTTACTGTTTGCACTGTAGTACCACTTAAAGCTTCTTCCAGTTGTCAGTCCTTCATTATGCTAGTCCCTGCACAAATTTATAAAGAAGAGACAGTATCTTTCTTGAAATGCTTGTTCTATGGCATTTTTATGATAAAATAAAAAATATGCTTATTTAAAGAGCACAGTCCGTGCTGCTTGGCATGTTGTACTGCATTCTGATCTGTTTGTCCCCTGAAAAATGTGAAAATAAACACAGGAAAATTTTTTAAGAAGACACATTCAAATAATCTGTGTCTCTACATATTCATGGCTTCAAATGGGAAACAGCAACAACTTTCCAGTTGAATCAGAAACCCTGCTGTGCACTGGCTAATCTAGATAACTGCATAATCTTAACAGTCCTTCTTTTGATTATCTTTCTCTTCCCACATATAAGGTATTTTTAGGCACTCAGGACTAGGTCTGTTCTTAACTATATAACCATCAAAGGAAAAGAAAGAAACTGAGAAGAGTAAAATGAATTTATAGTTTTATGCTGACTTCCTAGCTCTGTGCCTTGACATATTGGCTTGAATTTTTCCTCTTTGTTCGGACAACCATCAGAAAAGGACAGGGTCACTGCTATGCAGCTCATCGACCAGAATGCTTGAGCTCACATGACATGGTAAAATGGAGGCTGAAGGTTGTTATCAGTAAGGAGTAATTTCATATTTTCACAAACAAGGAAGGAATGTATCTGGAATAATTCAGTTTTAGTGTAGTTATCCTCAGGGGATTGGCATAACTGTGTCTGACTGGCTATGTACTTGGATCTTAGGGACCTGGCTATGTACTTGGAATATGCAGGAAGCAGATATGTGCAGAAAGGAGACTCAACTTTTATATATTCATCTTTCAACAGGACTGTCCAATAGGTTTTCCATAGTTTATCATAAAATATTCCCTCAGCATCTTCAGATATTTTAAATGCCTTCTGTCATATTTTCATTATAGAATCACTTTACAGTTCAGATATATAAGAAAAACAATTCAGTACTGAAGATGAATGGCTGCTTCTTGTCAGAAAAAAAAATCCACTTGTGTAGCAAATTTCACAGTATTGTACTGAGTTCTTAGTTTCCTTCTACTAATTTCAGCTTATAAGTTAATTTCTAATTGAATGGCACTACAGTGGTCCATATAAAATTTGAACATCTAATTGTATTAGACAGATATGCTAATCTCCTGAGATCTCTTCAGATGGAATTCTATTTTCTCTTTCTTTCAAGACACAGAAGCAAGTAACTGTGGCTTAACAAGTTACTACATAACAGCCATGCTGCAATGACTGTGAATTGCACGTTCTCAGCTCATGGCACATGGGAAGTGATGAAAGTTACCTTAAGTATATGGTAGGCTACACCAAGCCACATTACACATGTGGAAGTAGCTAAGAAGGCCCATAAGGACAGTTGCTATGCCACTGTTAAACTTTTCAGTGTGGTGGCTTTTAACTCCAGTTCTTCATTGCTTCTGAATAAAATAGCAGAGACTGGTTCCAAATCCAGATGATCCAATGTCTGTGCTTCAGGATTTATTTAGGCATCTCAGCCAAATCAAATGCATTTCCATTAAAGCAATGCCCATCTCCTCTTAGCTCTTCTTTCAAGGATAAAGAATATGCTATTAAAATTTAACAAATATAATATCAACAATTTGCTTTGATTGTGCATGGCTGGGATAGATGGTATTTGTTTTATTTGTGTGCTCTCAGTTCTATATTATACTCCTTTAAGAAATTATTAGGTGAAATAAAAGCCTCTGATAGGAGGTGGAAGCCTTATTCCTCACCCTGCTCCTTCTCTTCTTCTTCCTTCTCCTCCACCTCCTCCTCAGGACCAGCTGAGCAGGAAAAGGATAGTGTGAAAAAACAGGAGCTTTTGTTACCACTCAGAGTTCCTGAATTAGCTAAAAGCACAGACCCACCTGCAGGGATACAACATGCAGTGGGAGAAAAAGCTTTTAAACCATATTACCATTCTGTGTTAACTAATTGCTTTCAGTTTTCTCTGCTTTAAAAGGTGAGTTCCTGATTTTAGATCAAAGAATTAATCTTGGCTTTTAACAGCCTTTTGAACTTTTTTGGAGAGCTAAAGGCTTAAGCAGATCTGTCTCAGAGCTTTGGCTGATTTGGGGTCCCATCACAGTAAACCATTAAGAGTTCTGAAGAAATGTTCTAAAAGGTGGCTGAACTACTATCAAGAAATATTCATCCTTTAATTTTAAAACAAAACTACTAGACTGGAAGATCAGAGTGCCACAAGCAAAACTGTCTTTAAAGGTATAGGTGGAATGTGGAACTGGAAATAGGGAACAGTATTAGGAGATAAATATTTCTATGGCAGATGAGGATTGTTTTGTAAAGGAAAATTTTCCATCTATTGTCAAATAAATTTTCTTAAGAGCAGCAGCCAAAAAAATGGTTAAAGGAGACTCTCTTGTCAAAAATCAAGCTTAGAGCTTTTAGAAAATATTAATGAGAACAACAAATAATCTTGAAGTGCAGTGTGTTGTCATGGATGTTATTTGGAACTGACAGAAAATAAACAGAATTTTCAGCATGAGAAAAGCTACATTTTGTTAATGTTAATTTTATGAATACTGATGTTTGAGTGATCAGTAATGTTCAAAAATATGCAGATATCACAGAGTTATTTAGACTAGTCAAAGACAGGAAAAACTGAAGAGCTCCAGGGGGTGAAATGAAAAGAAGGGGATATCCACTGGCAGATTAAATTCAGTGTTGACAGAACATGTAAGAGGGAGTAGTTCAACCTTACATAATGCAGGAATCTAAAACAATTCAGTAAAATCCTGTGGTCACTTTTCAGCAGAACTCAGGGAAAAGAACAGCATTAGTGCAAAAAGAGCAGTCTAAAGAAAATACAGATTTATTTTTAATTTTTGGTAGCCATCACTTGCAATGCTCATTTCAATTGAGATTATATGGTTGGGATTCATTTTACTTACCTTAAGCATCACAGTTTGCCAAAGTCAACCTTAGCTTCTTTTATAGTCAAGGAAAAAAAACTGCTCAGGAGAGCAATTCATATCATCTCAGATATCTAAAGTAAGGACATGGGTTGCCTTCTGGAAGTTCTTCCACTAGCTATAAAGACAGCCTAGTGACTAGTTTAGGCTTGAACGATTCATGTCATCTAAAGCAAAAAGGGGTGCTTCTTTGTGAGTAAATAAAATCTGTGAACACAGAGAGGTTCAGAGCTGCATGATTTTAAAAAAAAAAAAAAAATAATAACAGATTGAGAACTCTAATGATTAGAATAGATTTTTTGAGAACAGATTGTTAAAAAGTACTAGATGTACACAACTGAAAAGTGAATGAAATGAGAAACTAGATCTCTGTTTAATCTTGCTCACAGGAAAAATAAAGATTCTTAAGTAAACTACACATTAACACATTTATTTCTGAATGAGTATGAGGCCAAGGTCTTAAGAGGAGTAAAGTAAAATAAAAAACAGTAGACATCTATGTAGTGAATGCAGCTAGCATGATTCCCTTTAATTCATGAAGTATTTATATTCTCTTCTCTAGATTTTTACCTAGCTTTTGAATAACTAGTAAAATACACACCAAAGTAAGCAATATTTAGCTAACAAACTTCTTAGATTTTATTACATAATTTTACTGTATAGACTTTTGCTAGTTTCCATTGATCTCCTTTTATGACAAGGTGACCCACTGAGTGGATGAGGGAAAGGCTATGGATGTTGTCCCCTTAGACTTTAGTAAAGCTTTTGACACTGTTTCCTACAGCATTCTCCTGGAGGAACTGGCTGCTCATGGCTTGGATGGGTGTACTCTTTGCTGGGTAAAAAACTGAAAGGGTTGTCAGGCACTGGAACAGGCTGCCCAGGGAGGTGGTTGAGTCACCATCCCTGGGGGTATCTAAAACATGGGTAGATGTGGCACTCAGGGACATGGTTTAGTTGTGGACTTGTCAGTGCTAGGTTAATGGTTTGACTTGATGATCTTAAAGGTCTTTCCAACCTCAGCAATTCTATGAATCTGTGATTGTCTATATCCTATTTCTTCTCAAAGCAGCCTAAAAGAGTCAATGCCCATCACCTTCCCATTTCAGGCTAGGATCTGGCTTTTATGCCTGTGTCTATAAACAGACCAAATGCAAGCTGAGAGAACTCTCCCACGGTTGTCCATACTGTTTAATTCCTTGTACCTGCCCAAACAGTGTCAAGGCATGGTTCAGGGGATAGTCCAAGTGAGAAACCAGTCCTAGTAGGCATAATTAATGCTTTTTCTCATTGCAGTGTGGTGCATAGCTGGTCACCCTCAGTTCTTGGATACTGAGCATTTTAAGTTCTGCCTTCTACCCTTCGTTCTTTTCATCCATGACTTTGGCTGCTGGTCCTAATCCTCTTTGTTTCACACTCAGATGTAGCCTATCAGTCTTTCCCATGCCAAACCTGTACGCTGTCAGTTGAACAGATACTCTCTTACATCAAAATGGGCATTTGTCACATTTCTTTCTTCACTCCTAAAAAGCCTTAAACTCCCAAGATCCATACACAGACAATATGACTCTTTTGTTTTCCTGTTCTTCATTTGCTTAAACCATGTGTAACAATCTTCTGGTGGCCAACAGCTACCAGAAGAGAGTTTTCAGAGAAAAATAGACAAAAGATTGGGAAAACTACAGAGAAAGGTCAATTGGAAATTTTTTTTATACCCTTGCATACTTCTGCTCCATATATATTCATATCATCTCCTTTGCAGCAGCCTCAGCAATTCCTTGATCAGATCAATATGTTGGCTTTCAGAAGACTCAGGCTTTCTCCACTGATTAAAGGGGAAAAACTTCATGCACACTTTGAAGGTCTAGTTCATTGCAGTATCTGACTTAGCGCCTGAAGTAAATGATTGAGAGCTGGTATTTCTTTCTCAATATCAAATAAGCTTATTAAATGGTTCACTTTCCCTGAAAACTTAGCTAAGAACAGTGCACAAAAGAGTAGGGTTTTTTTTTTTTTCTCTTTTTGCTAAAACTGCACACTCAGTGATTCTGAGGAAATACGGCTCTCAATTACTTAAGAGAAAAAATGACTGATATCAAGGGAATATCTATAGGAATCTTTATCAAACAATCTTCACAAATGTGCATAAAAATCAACTTAATTCTGTGGCTATATTCTAAGTAATAGTCATGATTCAGTAGTTAGTTTTGTGTACATGATTTATCAATTATCCTTAAAGGTAAAGCTAAATAAATTAACCATTTAGTATTTTTAAATGGGTGTTATAGGACACCGGAATAATCTAAGGTGTTTCCCTTCACTACTTTATATTAAGTAACATACAGTGGAGTAAAAATCATAGAATCATAGAATTATAGAATCATAGAATGTTTTGGGTTGGAAGGGACCCCTAGAGGTCCCACATAGAACATAAAAATGTTCTAAAGAAATGGAAACTGTAAAACATGCAGACATCCAGTCTTCAGTCTAATTAAAAAAATGCCTCCCACTGAAACAGAAAGCAGTGTCTGAAGCCCATTTGTGGAAATAATTTTTTGTATCATTCCTAAATTTCTACCTATGTAAACTCTTTTTTTAATCATTTGGTTTATAGGCCCCTTTTACATGAGCAATTGAAAGCTGGTGCTTTCTAAAGGAATCATCTAGTTTATGACAGGCCATTTTTTAACAGGTACACTTAAGAGTAATGCCCTGAGAAATTAAATGTCTGAGTTTATTTGCTCCTTTGCCTCAGACAGATGCATCTTTAGGTGACTACCAATAATTTCTGAGTAGAATGAGACTTTTAGAAATTAAAGAGATAGAAATTCAGTGTCTGTGGTGGTAGCTTTGAGTTAATGGAATAAATGCACACCCAAGAAAGTATTATCATTTCATATTAAGGTAGTGCCAAAAGGCAACAGTCATATTTGGTAAAGTACTGTGTCAAGATATTCCAGACAATACAGTCCTCCCTGTAAACAGGGGAGGCACCAGAGTGTTACAGTCTGATATCAAGGTGCAGTTCTGCACACACTGGTGATTCATTCTGGGACTTTATGTCCCTGTAAGGCAGTCACCACAAGAGCATCCAGCCATCATCTGGTGGTACATCAGCTAGAGGTGGTCAGCTAGAGATGATGTGACTAAGAAATAGTGTAAATATCAAAGTTCACCCACAGTTTTAATTAATTCTACAGGGTTTTTATTACTCACTCACTACTGAAAATAAGGAAAATTAAATAGAATTAAAGTAAAAACCCACAAAATATAAATTAGTTAAAATAGGAATAAAACTAAGGAATCATACTTTCAACTGATAAAAACTAGCAAAAGTCAGTTGAAGTAGACTGATTTCTTATTTGAGACTCTGGAGTCAACAGACAATAGTACTTACAAAGACTTAAGAGACAGCTATTAACTCTGCATGTGTCGGAGAGAGGTCTATTACCCAAAAATGAGCTCCATTGTGAACGTGGAGGTGGCATGGTTTATACCAAGCTAAGGATGCGCCATACCAGCTGCCAAAATTTGTTTTTATTTTCTGGCTTCTTTTCAGGAAAAACAAACAAACAAAACCCAAAACCAAACTCCAAAACCCAAAACTAAACAAAAAAAAAGG
>JMFS01052653.1:0-35034 GCA_000699545.1 Podiceps cristatus | reverse complement strand
CTCCCAGGGGGGAGCGCAGTGTGCGGCCGGGGAGGAGGCGGAGGGGGGTCTACGCTCTGTGGTGGAGACGGTCTGTAAGCCTGGAGCGGTTACACACACGGAAGTGCAGTAGCTTCCCCTCTTCCACGGGAGATCTGGTTTACGGGAGAGCCGAGGGAGCAGTGTTTTGATGCCCAGTGGCCAAAATAATGTAACAGGTGCCCAGCTGTGGGTCGGTAAAAGAGCCGGCGTAGCTGCGGGGCTGCTGCGGTTTGGGGGAGAGGAACAAAGTTTTATCTGCCAGTCTCTTATTCTCTAATGTAATTACTTCTCACTTGCTTAAAGCAGACTATTGAATGTTCTCGCAATCGTCACTAGTAACATACAGACTAGCTTCTGGTGCTGTGACTGTTGATCTGCAAATAAAAGGTCCATTTAAAAATGCCTGCCTCTTGAAGTTTTAAGATCTTCCTCTAGCAGCTCCTATGCACACTTTTGACATAAATCTTGGTATAGTTTTTAAGACTTCTCTCTGATCCTGTATGAAAGGCTTCTGTTAAATATAAACCCAGGTGTGTGGTTTTATCAAAAAAAAAAATTAAAAAAGGACGTTTGGAGTCACTGTGACTTTGTGGCATTGCAGTGTTTCAGGCTTTTCATTAAATTTAAACATGTGGAAGAAAATACTGTAAATTTGGACAAGTTATCGTTTAGGCCCACATAGTGTGAATGTGCGCAGGAAGCATACTTTTTCATTAATTTCTTCCTCAGTAAAACTCCTTACATGGAAAATGGGGAAACATCAAGGCATTAGTAGGGTCAGGCTTGCATTGTATTTTGTGAAGGTTCATTTGTAAATATTTGATATTCTGTGAAACTTGAAAACATGAAGCCCACTGATTGAAAGTATTAACAGGAGAGGAAGTAAGTGTGTTGGGGTGGGAATAAAAGGAGGAGCAAAAAGTTAGTGAGACCTACAATAAGCTTAAATTACTACACAACTCATTTAGTCTTGTCTTGCCATCAGGATTGCTGCTATCATCAGATTTTCCACAGAAGTGAGAATAGTTACCTCAGTTAATACATGATTTTAACTTCTTTGAGGTAAAATGTTTGAAAGGTAGTTTTTTACATTAGAGCTCATTCAGCAAGCAGCGCAGAGGAATAACTGCTGTAGAATGAGGAGTAATACAAGGAATTCTATTCTCATTCAAGTTACATATATGTAAGGAGTCTGTTAATACATGGTTTCTGCAAATGGATCTGTATTAGTTTGACTTGAAACTGAAATTGTGTTAAAACAGGTTGGGATAATCCAGGTAGGGCCTGAAACTAAAAAGATTCTTTCCCACTGGATGAGTGGGATATTGAATCTAGGAGCAAGGTATCTGCTGAGGTTTAGATATGAAAATGGAATTGGAGGGGGGAGGGGCATTGTTCATAAGGTTCAATAATCTCAAACTCTCTACAATAATTCTGAGAGATCTGCCTTTTAAATTAGTAATGTTAGTGGGGTGCTGGCTTTAGCAATTTGATTATGTAGGTGCGTAGTGTATTGTAATTGGAGAACAGTGAATGCAGTTCCTGTAAAGGAGGGGTGTGTTTTGAGC
Source organism: Podiceps cristatus (assembly GCA_000699545.1). Taxonomy (NCBI): domain Eukaryota; kingdom Metazoa; phylum Chordata; class Aves; order Podicipediformes; family Podicipedidae; genus Podiceps; species Podiceps cristatus. The sequence goes on along the minus strand of JMFS01052653.1, from coordinate 33,445 downwards.
TATTACAGACCTGGTAGTGCAACCTCAGCCATAGGATTTCAGAAAAAATGTTGATGGAAAAAACTCAAGACCTAGAGACAAATGGAAAATGCTATATGAATTTATCAAAGGTGTGTCAAGTCAGACTAGTTCAATTTTGTCTTTTCAATAATTGATTTTGTGGACGTAAGAAATTGAGGTGACTTGTCACTGAACTTCAGTAAAGCTGCAGGTGCCACAAAGACATATATTAAAATTCAGAAAAAATGTGGATTAACTAGAGAATTATAAAGAGAATTATAAAGGTTGTTGAAGCGATGAAATAAGGTAGTGCTGAAAAGAGGCATTGTGCTGTAAGGAGTTATTAGTGAAGTTTGTGAAGACTGATGCTCTGATGAATATTTCTTTTTTTTAGTGGCACCAGGTGTTCAGTGTGCTAATGAAACCTGCTTGGGAGATAACATTAGTAAGTGCCCACACCAAGGAAGTTTTAGACATGTAAGAAGGACCGTATGGTGAATGATTGTGAGGTAAAATTGAAGAACTATAAGTACAATTGTTGACTCAGGGTAATCCTTCTGGACTTCTAAAGTCTGGCAGGACCAACTGGGACTGCTGCAGGTGCACAGGGTGAGCTCACTCTTCCCCAGATCACCCAGGGCTGGCTTGGCTTAGCAAAACAGAAACAGGGACAGCACAGGAATATGTATAGGGAGGAGCCATCAGAGAAGAGAGATTGAAGGATAGCATAAGAACAAATGGATTTAAATGACTGATTTTTATTTTTTTTTTTTTTAAACTGTAGTATGGAAGTTGCCTGCTGATCAGTGGATGAATGTGGTTCTGGAGTAGCCTTACAACAGGATCATAAGTAGGTGACAATAGAACAAATAGAAAATTGAACTTAACCTATAAACTGGTATATGTGACCTAATAGAGTAACAGGCAAGTGGACTTAATGGGCTAGAGTGAACCAAGGATAAATTAAAATATCATGAATATTATATCTGTTGTCTGCAGTATTATTGTTCATTAAGCTTCTTTCTGAATGTCTTGAAGGGTGGGACTCAAGCTACAGGAGGCTGCTTTGCAGAGTTTAAATACTTAGCCATTCTAACATGCAGAAGGATTTTAAGACTCCATATTTGTGAATTGATGGCTAAGATGAATAGGTAGCACCAATTTTCTTGCTGCTTGTTTGGGATGATCAATTAGCAGGTACTCAGGAGAATGGAATGGGCAGATTCTGGATCAAACCCTGTGTACTACCTGTATTGTATTGGTATTTGTGTATAGAATTACAGCCTTTTTTATGCTTCTATAGAGAGAAAAATATTGAAAATAAGATTATGCAATTGCTGAGGACCAGTTTAGGCAGAGGAACCTGAGGACAATTGTGGCACATGGAAGAAAATTTGAAGTTAATTAAAATCAAGTTTAAAGTCTTTTAAAAGCACAATTTGGCAAGATCAGCATTTGGTCCCACCTGATCTTGTGTGAATACCTATTTTTGCCTTAGAGCGGTGCAAGGAAGACAGGAAAATGACTAAGTTCTTAGAAAAAGTTTTAAAGTCCTGGTTTAAAGTCCAGTCAATTTCAAAAAATTAACAGTTGTATTTTACTTTACAAAAGCCATCAGCAACTTTTTTTCTTTTCAGGGCTCTTATGAGTTGCTTTTGCAGCCAACAACATATGTTTTACGCGTCTACATGAGCAAGCACTCTGCCACTCCAAGAAACTTAGTTACTTTAACATTCATCCCAGTCTCAAATTATGCCAGAAAATCTATTTCTTCTTCTATGCCACTGCATCAGCATACTGCCCTGTGAATTCAAGATCAGACACAAAACCTGAAATAAGGAAAAGAATTATCTGAAAAGAAAGAAAAACATATAGAGAAAGTGAGAGCAACCATTGGGGCCTGCTTTGAGCAATTGTGCTGATGCTCTGAACAACATTTTTTTTCAGAAGTGTAAAGGTGGGATTTGTGCAGTTGCTGTAATCCAGGTATTACCATACAGAGCAGAGCAGCTGCGGGGAATTTGGAAGTGGCAGACACTCCTATTGTGACATAGGAGATTAGTGCTTCAGTGAATAAAAGTATTATTAATAACAGCTCAGATTAAAACACACTTTAAAACTATCTGTAATCTGATTGTCACTGTCTCTTCGTGTATTTTGCTGTGGCAAGGCTTCATTAATGGGTGAACAGAACCATCCTCTGTCAGAAGCTAGTTATTTTTGGTTCTTATTCACTCCAAAAGTTGCACACATAGTATATGCTTCTCACTAGTCTTACAGGCAAGTTTTAAGTGTGATCTGTAACTCCAGTACTGAGGAGTAGTCAAACCTAGGAAACACCACAAACACAGGTGACCACTGTTGCTGTGCCTTCCCTTGGCGCAGTTTTCAGCCTCTGTTCTTTGAGTCGCCAACTAAGCATATGTTTTGAAATCTGTTCACATATGTTAAGCCCTCTTATGGGGGGTAGTTTGACTTGGATTGTCAGTTCTTTAAAAGACAAAGAAGTTAACAATGTCTCTGTTTAAAACAAAACAAAAATAAAGTTGTGAAATCAAAAAAGAAAAAAAAAAAAAAAGTTTGTGAAACCATTAGCCGTGGTGTGTTCCCGGCACCTCAGTGTTTTGGGGAACCTTGCTGCTTCTTAGATATCTTGGATAATAGTTTGTCTTATGTTTGCATTACCCTTGCTGTCTAGGATTTAATGTGATAAGTTGTTTCTGAGTTGTTCAAATAGTATGTTTCACATTTAACAGAAATGTTGAGTTATTTATTGGTTACAGTTAATTGTATGTTTGAAGTTTTGTGAAGCCCATGCCACGTATTTTAATGATTGTAAAAATGTTAATGAACAATGATGCCAAACTCGAATCAAAGTGCATTCTTTTGCAACTGTTGTTGGAAGTTTTTCGCTGAGTAATACAAGTGGTTTTGCTAACTGTATGTTTGTGTCTTCCCCTGTTCCTCATATTTATGGGTAATCTACAGGCCTGCTGTTACTAGAGCAGTGCACAGTTGTGGTAGCAACTCGAGATATCAAAATGCTGTGCTGCAAAGTTATGTCTCTGCATATACAAAAATACTGTGAGGCCTTTGAAAATGCACAAGGGATTGAATTGTCAGGTGGCCTTTGAAACAGTGTGATGTCTTTCACAAACCACTGAGGGGTGTGGGGGGAAAGTAGAATGCCTTCCTTTAGATAACTTTTAGTGGTCCAGGAGACTTCCAAAATGATTTTGTTGTGCTCATGTCCATCTTTGTGCAGTACTGTCCTTAGCCCCCTCACAGTCTCAACAAATAAAAATGGCATTTTAGCTTTTTGTTAATCTACAGTTTTGTTTTGGCTCACAGCTATCAACTTCACTCCTAAAAGTAGTTTTAGTCCTTTGTCTACTGTGTTCACTTGAGCTGAAGCTGAACGTGGCCTTTATTTCTTTTAAATCCTTTGCACTGGGTCCATACTTGGTTATGGATAGAATCAGTGGCCAGTCTGTCATTAAGACAGATAAGCTTGATAATCAGTTCTGTTGTCCAAACAACTGTTCTGTTTAATGCAACTGAAATTCAAAGCTTTCATCTCACACATTGAACGATACTTATGAGTGGTTACATGTACGGAGTATAGTACCACTACAAAGATATTTTTCCCTTTTATGTTCCTTCAACTCTCATTTTTTTAAAAAAAACCTAACCAAACAAAAATAAAACACACACAAACAATCCCCCCCAAACCCCACAAAACATCCCCCCCCAAACAACAACAAAACACGCCAAAAACAATTATTGGCCTTTACTTTCAGACATCTACCCCTAGATCTACAACCTTTCATTTGTTACCCAGATACCTAGAGGTTGACTTTGCTTCCACTGAATCAGTAATGCTAGTGCTTCTCTTGCCTGTATACTTATTTTTCTAGCAGTCACAATTGTGCTTGTCTTTTTTGTGTGTGAAGCATGCACTGTAAATATCAACAGCTCTACCTACCCTAGCTGTTTTGAAACTTGTTGGGGTTTATGTTTTGGGGTAGTTTTGTTTTGGTTTGGTTTTTTTGTTTGTTTTGTTGTTTGGGTGGGGTTTTTTACTAACAAGTAAATGCATGGTTTAGGAATTGGCTTTCTGAGGATCTCTGTCCAGCAATCATGTTTACCAAAGCTTTTGTGTTTCCCTGTGTTCTCTGTTTGGTTCTAAGTTGTGTTGACATGCATTTAGGAAACACTGGGGTGTTTTTATGGCTAGAAATGATGCTCCTCACACTGGCTTAGCCAAGAGTAAACAATGCTGCTTTTACTGTTGGGATGCTGTGCTTCCTCTGGCAGTTTTTCTGTAAGCATGGAGGAGGTAAAAACTGAAATGTACTTGTTGCATCTCTTCTGTTCTTTCATTTCTTTTTCCCTATTTATGGGTATTGCTGGAGAAAAAGCTGTTTGTGGAGAATCTTCCACCTCTTTAAAGCAGACTATTTGTTTTCTTAACTTGTAGTGGAACTGAATCATGTGCTTACCTCATGCCTTATGACCTAAACATGTCACTTCCATACATCATGCTGTTCTGCTTCCCAGTGGTTTGATATGTTGGCATCTTGTCAGTGTAAGAAGGTAGTTACTAGGTAAATAGATAAAATGTAGCTGTTAGATAAAAGGAAGTCTGTTTTTCTGGTGAAGTAGGAAGAAGAAAACGAAATATTTGGGAAGTCTGGAATAATGCAGTTGATTTTCTTATAATTTTTATTGACACTGGAATAAAAAAATATGAAGTGTTGCTAAGATTATTATGAAATGGAGAGCAAGTCTGTTCAGGAATGAAGACATAATTGTACTTTCTGTTTAAGAAAAAATGGTGAAATCCAAAAAGTTTAGGACTGTGTAGTTTATAATGCTGAATGTTTTGTTGAAACAATGTAGAATATTAGTATACTATAGTAGTAGCTACTGAATTAAGAGTAGGAGGAAATGGAGCGGTGGAAAAGTACTGTGAACCGAAAACTGAGACATGTTTGCATCATATGAGTTCAGTATCATTACCATGAAGTTTAATATATTCAAGATGCTTTTTTTTCTTGTGGGATGGTAAACACTTTTAAATTATGTAAATGGTCATTGGTTGCTGTTGGTCATTGGTTGCTGTTCTTCATGCTTTATATTTTGTGTGCAATAAATATATATGCTGTTAAATGGCCACCACTTGTAAGTATTGGCTTCTTAAGTATTTTATACAAATAGTCTGACCTTAATGACCAAAAAGCAACCATGCACTTTGCTTACTGTGGGTAAGGGGTGTTTACAAGGATGTCCCTCATAAAAAAATTTCTAGGGGAAAAAAATAATGCCTTTCTCTTTACAGGTTTGCACTTTGTTTTAGACATCTGGGACCATGTTCTATGCCCACTTTGTCCTGAGCAAGCGTGGGCCGCTGGCCAAAATCTGGCTAGCGGCCCACTGGGATAAGAAGCTAACCAAAGCCCATGTTTTTGAATGTAATCTGGAGAGCAGCGTGGAGAGTATCATTTCACCAAAGGTATCTTTTACACTGATGTAATGTTATCTTGTGATGAAAAGAGAATGTGTGTACTGGTGGTAGTTACTGTTTGGGTCACTGAAACAAATAAAATTCTTAATGTTGCTGTTTTAAAGGATGGAAAGATCTGTTCAGATATGAAATACTCTGTTAACTCCCTGATTCTGAAGAGTGTTTTGTCAATTTTCTAATGCTAAAGTATCATGCAATTTAGTTACAAAAAGGTTTTCTTTGTGTAAATGGAGGACTTCTATCTTGATGTACTATGCATCATTTAGAAGAAAATGCTTGGAATAGAGGAAAGCCCAGGCTTTCTAAGAAGTAACTTCTTAAGGCCTCATGATTATACTCTTTCAGTGCTGTTAATAGGAGCTGTAGAAATAATACTTAAGATATTCTTGTTTATGCTTGGTTTCCATACAGTAAAAATATTGTACTGGAGTGTAAAAGCCTTGTTTTTGAAGCTTTTGGTTTGTTTTTTTTTTTTTTTTTTTTTTTTTTTGTGGTGGGTTTTTTTGTTTGGTGGTTGTTTTTGGAAAGTGAATAGACAGCAACAAAACTGAAAGAACATAACACTTCTGGGTGGCTGTTGTGAAACCAGAGGAAATTTTAAGGAACTTGAGATTTTAAATGTGTTATTTTGCTTTCCTTCTAGTACTTGTACATTTTCTGCTTTCATTTTCATAGTACAATCACAGAGATATTATTCCAGAACAGTGATTTGCTTCCATGTCAGCTCTGGAAGGATTTAGAAAGATGATGATAATGTTCAGAGACTCACTAGTGAGTTGCAGCATTTGGGGAGGGGGGCAGAAATTGATAGGCATTCTTTCATATATTTAACTCTTGTGCGCTTTCATCAGCTGGAATATTAGAAATATATTGTATGCAATAAAAATGTTGAATTCTTAGAATCTGAGGTTAAACCCTGTATGGCTTAATCTTTCTGGGAGACAATTATTACATGTACCCTTCAACAAAACTCTCATGTTCTTTTAGACTAAACACTTAAGAAGAGTCCTTCCCTGGATTTTTTTTTCCCAAGTTTTCTGTTCCCACAGCAGATATTTTATTACATAGCAAAGCAGTGAGGTTAAAGAGGAAAGGAGCTTAAACATTTTTTTTAATGTGGCAGTGCTTGTTTATGGACACCCACATCTTCCACTATTTCTCTCTCATTTTCTCCTTAAGTGCAGGACAGAAGATGGGGAGGCAACAAGTAACAGATTTTAACAAAATTTTGCTTAATCAAATCATAATTTATGTCTGTCCAAACTTTTGTATTTTTCACTTTTATCACAATTAAAGTAACAAAGATGTCAGAAAAACGTATGGTAAAATGTATTTTGTCTTTTCATCTTTTGGGTTTCTTTTACTAGACAGAGCAGTGTTGGGAATTCCTGGAGTGAGCTGCTATTGATTTACTGATATATGCCAGGAAATCCCTCCATGTAGAGTATCATCTTGAACTGTAGACTTTGCATTCTTTCTTTCTTCGGTTTTCTGCTGATTTTTATACTTGTTTTGGATATTCAAAGTTATTGGAAAAACTCATGCAAAGCTGACTGAAATTTCATTAAAGGGGGGAAAAAAGTAAGGCTATATCTAATTCACTGATTGTTCAATATGTTTTTAGGTGAAGATGGCGCTTCGAACCTCAGGACATCTCTTACTAGGTGTTGTTAGAATCTACCACAGGAAAGCAAAATACCTTCTTGCAGACTGTAATGAGGCTTTCATTAAGATTAAGATGGCTTTTCGTCCAGGTATTTTGTCTTTATCTAAGCACTCTCTGAATTACATTGTTACATAATGATTTTTATAAAGAATGTATACAATTCCATCTTCCTATTTCTGTAGAGGAATTATGTGAAGTTATACAGATGATAGAAGTTATTTCCTTTAGTGCAGCTTCAGGCTGGCTGTATGACTGAGTTGTATGCTGAAAAATGTCTTTTAATTGAATTTTGAATTAAAACTTTTCCTATTAGTGCTGAATCAGTAAAATCTCAATGATAATTTTGGCTGTTGTTGGTGTCTGACATTAAATGGAAATATACTGCATGATTTTTACTTTCTGTCACAAGTCTAAAAAGGCTAGTTGCCTGTACTGAGTAGAAGAATTACAGAAGGGAGTTTGTTTCCATCAGGGGTAGATTGCCTTGCCATGAGTTACAGAAGAAACATAGAAGTCAGCTGGTTTTTTACCACTTTCACATTTTAATATCTGGAAATAATGTGAACTGTGATGTGTGCAACAAAGATATTTTCCCTTTTATATGTGCAATACAACTTCCCCTTCTATTGTTGCTCACTCTTAAGATTTCCCATGGAGATGGGGAGCCATATTAATGGCTGAAATTACTTTCCATCCAGCAATTAATGCTGTCAACACACAGCTGATATGGAATGCTGCTGGATAATACTGCTCATAATGATGCTGCTGGATACTCACAGTTGCTGAATCATATTCTACCTTTTTAAGTTTGAATGTAATAGATTTAAAAGCTAAACTTAAGGAAGATTTTTTTTTTTTAAAAGGCAAGTCTTGAAAGCCAGCATAACAGTAAATGTGAGAAAAGTTAAGGTACATAATGCCTTATCTTTATTTCCAGATCTTCACATTGTGATTCAGGCATTGAACTTTACGTAGCTTTCAGTGGCAATTCGTTGACTGTTGCCAATTTTTTGTTTACTATTGCATTTAACTTCCCCCAGTGATGAGAACATATGGATTTGTCTAATTTCACAAGGCAATCTGTTTTCCCAATTTTCTCACTTCCAACAGAGTGCATGTAGAAGGTAAAGCACCTTAAAACAAGATTTACAAGAAGTGGCTTGCTGACCTGAAACAAGCTGAGGCACTTGTCTGTCTTTGCTCTCAGTTTATCAGCTTTGTGTCTTGGGCATTGTCTTGATCCTGTCTATGCTGAGAATCATTTACATGTTTTATTTTAAGCAGCCAACAGGTAAAAATATTGGATAGTCCTGAGAGGATGGACTAGGTTTCTTTATTCCTAGACAAGTACTAACATGAGTAAACTACGGCCTCATGCTATACCTGATCATGCTATACCTCAATGCTATACCTGATCTGTCTGGACAGTGGTTCTTTGATTATCCATTTCGGAGGGGAACACAGCGGGCAGTGTTTCTGAAGTGTCTGTACCTCAGAATTGCCTGTGTTGTGTGGGTCAGAAGGCAGAGCATAGAGCTCCAATCTTCTGCAGGTTACAGAAGGAATTGAACCTGCATTTGCCATGCACTTTCAAGTGTCCTGACCTCTAAGCCTTTGAATAAAAGAGGGGCACCAGCTACTGGCACTGGTTGTGTGTGATGCCTAATCTGATAGTCATGCTCTGAGAATGCCCACTGAATAGCAGATAAAGCATCTTGGGAGGATAAGAAAAGGTATGTATGTGGTTTAAGTAATTCAGCTTTTTTAAATGCGGAAACCTAAGAGTTTGTGTGGCCCAAGTGCAGTCATTACTGTGCAGTCATTACAGTCATTGAACTGACTTAATGACCAGCAGCAAAGTAGTCATACTGTGTTGCCACCCCTTTACCCAAACCAGGCTGCTGTTGTTGCAACTGCTTTACCAAACCAAAATACAGGACTGACTAGCTCATCTGGAATACCACGATAAAATGACTTTGTAGCAGGTACCTGCATTGTGATACACAATCATTATTGAGTGATTTGAGGCTTCTAGGGTTATACAAAACAGTACAAGGGCTTTAGGGTAGACTTTTTGACTTTAGACTGGATCTCAATACTAACATTATCCAAGGTTTCTTCATAGATGTCTCTTGTCAGTTCAATTCAACAATTTAAAGACAAGAAGCTTATGTGGAGAGAAGAGTACTGAAGGCATTGGGAAAAATGCTGTCATTGTAAGGAATGGGAACTCACTTCTGAGTGTTCTTCTCTGCAGGGGTTGTCGATTTGCCTGAGGAGAACAGAGAGGCTGCTTACAATGCGATTACCTTACCTGAGGAGTTTCATGATTTTGACCAACCACTTCCTGATCTAGAGTAAGCTTGGTTTGGTTTGTTATTTCCATTCAAATGATGTTTGGTTTTAGTTGAGGAGAACCTGGTTTTAAACAGCAAACTCATTGCTGAATTTAAAAAAAACAAAAAAAAAACAAAAAAACAAAACCAAAACCAACAAACCCCCAAAAAACCGCCCACAAGTTGTAACTAGCTAATATTCTTAAGTCTTTTAATATACCAAGCAAGTATGCAATCATCTTTGTATTGATTTTAAGTTCATAGTAACATGTAATTTTACCCAAAGTTAAAGCTGCCCTTACAGAAGCTGTTTAAAAACTCAGTTATGTGTTATTTTATTTTTTCTTCTGTGCAGAGCACTCTGCATCATGTATGTTCTCAGATTAGACAAGATTAGTTTCATGGAAATGTCCTTGTTGACCTTCTGTAGCAGCACTTGTAATTCTTAAAACTTTTTAATACTAAAGGTTTACTTGTATACTTATTATGTTTACAGCCTGAATAGTTCTTGATCTTTAAAAAATTGATGTTACCCTTTTGTATTATTCATAATGAAATTTTTGTGATACAGTTGGCTTTATTTGGTTTCTATTCAAATTAGAATATATACTAATTTGAAACTACATAGAAATTCTGTGTTCTTCTAAGAAATGTACCTTAACACACCACAAAGAGTGTTAACTTGGTACTGTTACTAGATATACTTTTTGATAAATGATATTGATAGCTTTTGAAGTTGAAGCGGGGGTAGTATTTTCTTACTAATTTGGCCTTCAAAATTAGTGACCCCAACATAGCAAGGAATAAGAGAGGTTACTGATATGTTTCCCAGAGGCTAATGCAATTTGGATGATAGCTTTTAACCATGGATGGTCTTAACTGGTTTAAGTGGTGTTTTGTATTCTGTATTCACCATCAGCTTTTTCATTAATTGACTTAAGTTTATAGTATACTTTTTAGGAAGTAATTTCACGTTTATCTAAGCAGGCTTTATCTGTTGTTAATATTTTTTTAAATGGAGATTTTTAATAATCGCCTTCTGTTTGTTTAAGTGATATTGATGTGGCCCAGCAGTTCAGTTTGAACCAGAGTAGAGTGGAAGAAATTACAATGAGAGAAGAAGTAGGCAACATCAGTATCCTCCAGGATAATGACTTTGGTAAAAATCTCATCTATTATTATGTGTTAATAAGCTAGTTTTGGTAACTGTGAATTTATGGGTTTGAAATTACTACAGAATTCCTACCAAGTACAAAACAAATTAGACCAAACATGCTGTGTTTCCATACACTTAATTTTTAGTTTGTACATGTCCGTGTTTCCAAAAAAGACTGTCCTCTAATACTCAGTAAGCTTCTAGCTGCCTATATAAAGCTGAAGAATATTCAGTCAGGTTAAGTAGTGAAGTACTATGTCAATTATAATTTTCAAAATGTAGTGTGAATATGAAGTCAGCCATTGCTTCACTTGTGGGCACATTTTCAGTCAGAAACTGTTAAGAGATTTCTAAAGCTGAAGCAGGCAGTGGTGACTAGTTTACTTCTTTCAGTATCTTCTCAAGGACAGCATTCTAAGAGCTGAATCAAAGCCTGAAAATTGTTGTATTTGAATATCTAGTTTCCAGAGTACAATAATATAATGCATAATTTAGTAATCTTGTTGAAAGTATAATCTAGGTATTAATGGTGGTGATCTGGTATTGGTTTGCTCTCTGTACATGAAGCCCAATCTCGAGGCATAAGGTACAACTTTTTTGAATTCTTTGGTTTCAGTGCACCTAAAATGTAGAAGGATCTTGCTAAAGTCAGTTCAAATAAGTATAATAAATGCTTTGGAGAGGAGGTGGTTATTTTTATAATTGTTTAAATAGTACTTTCACTATGGTATTGTTGGGCATAGTTCCTTACATCTTGTCATTACCTCTGCAATTAAGATAACTTGAAATAAAATTTGGTTTTACGTTTGGGCCTTTGCTGATTGATTAGGTAGGTCTCTTTAGCATTTATAGGAGTGTAATCATATTCTTGCAGGTGACTTTGGGATGGACGATCGTGAGATGATGAGAGAAGGTAGTGCATTTGAGGATGATATGCTAGTGAGTACCAGTGCTTCCAATCTCCTACTGGAACCTGAACAGAGCACCAGTCATCTCAATGAGAAATCTAATCACCTGGAATATGAAGACCAATACAAAGATGATAATTTTGGAGAAGGAAATGATGGTGGGATATTGGGTATGTTTGAGATGTTTATTTTTATTCTGTCCTACTTTCTGCCTCAATAATTAGTTCTTAAGGGGACAGGGAGGAGATTGTTTCCTTTGTTGCCAAGGTTCTTCTCTAAGTAATGCCTTTAGCCATGGAATTCTGATTTGTGAGTGCTACAGTGATAGAGATGATGCATAGTATGTTAAGTGTTGGCAATTTCAAATGAAGTAAATCATCCTGAGTTTTTCCATTCTATACATAACGTTCTAAGGAAAAAATCAATACGTAACTCTTGTTCTTTGACTCCTTGCAAGGGTTTAATTAATATGTTGAGAATTGTATTGAGTACTTCTCTGTGAAGTACTAAGAAATCTAGTAAGATGCAAATATGTGGCAAGTGTATTGTTATAAAGGTTATCTGTAAGCTCAGAATTTGAGCTGAAATGTGCCTTGAAAAGGCACTCCTAATTGCTTTTGTGTCAGCATTGAAAGTACAGGTTTGCACTGTCTTTATCTCTGTTGTCATAAATTTGTCTGTACTTCATGAAAGAAGTACAGATAAATTTATAAAGAATTTGTGGATGCAAAACTGATTCTTTCATATGGTTGTTTCAGATGACAAACTTCTCAGTAATAATGATGGTGGTATTTTTGATGACCCACCTGCACTCTCAGAAAGTGGAGTAATGATGCCAGAGCAACCTCCCCATGATGATATGGATGATGATGATAATGTATCGAGTGAGTATGATCTAGGGCTAGATCTAGAATTACTTGTTTTCAACTAATTTAATTGGGATTCTAATTCCTTAAAAACATGTCGAGCTCAAAAAGTGTGAAATGTGGTAAGCCACTGTAAGATGTGGAGGAGGGGATGGAAGGGTACTACAGTTTCTTAATGTTTTGATGTAGTGCAAGATACTTGTTCTAATTGGCAGTGGGTGGACCAGACAGTCCAGACTCGGTAGATCCAGTCGAACCGTTACCAACTATGACTGATCAGACAACGCTTGTTCCCAATGAAGAAGAAGCTTTTGCTCTGGAGCCTATTGACATAACCGGTGAGTAAGCTATTTGGGAATATTTTACTTGGGTCATCAGAGACCACCTTAGCTTGATGGAGTGGAAATAAATGTCTAGCTACTTAAGTTGGAAGAGAAACCAAGGGCCAAGTGCTGAATTCCTTTTATTCTAATGAGAGCCAGTATCCCAGTACTTTCCAGGTACTTACATTGATGGTCTTGGAAGATACTCATTTGTAGTTGCTGCAGTCAGCATGCGTAGCAGCATAATACTATAGCTTTGATAAACATGTTAGTTAAAATACAGTGAGTTGGAATAGAGCTCATCACGCCTTTAATTCTAACACAGTATCTGTATTGCAGCACAGTTCTCAATACGCCATGTTTGATGGCCAGGAGTGACTGTTTCCACTGAGAATGAGTGCTTTTCTAGTGATTCACAGCTGTGATGAATTGCTGAATTCAGGAGATGCATCTTTGTATTTGAAGTTCTCCTAAATAGTGACATGCCTTGCAGTTTTCTCTAACGCAAGACTTTTTTTTCTTTATTATTTTAACTGGTACTGTATTTGGCTCATTATAAACCAACCCCTGCTTTATTAAAAAAAATGGAGATCTGGAAAAAACGTAGTTTGTCCTGTGTTTTCAGACTGAACTCCAGGCCCTGAGTTACTGCTTGGCCAATTAAAAAGCCCTAGCGCTGCCCTCTGGTGGCAAGCCGGCAACAGAGGTCCTAGCTGAGCAGCTGGGACCGGCAACGACAGCGTTTGCCAGAGCTTCAGGGTCTGCTGCAGAGTGCCAGGCTGTAAGCAATTTACAGTAAAGTCATTCTAGAGCAGGATGAGAGGTACAGGTAAGATAACCACCCACATTAACACTACCAAAGCTCACGTAGGGCTTAGGGAAAAAACATGATGTGTATTTTGACAGTTTGGTCAGAGGGATCTTATGTCTCAGGGGTTTGCTCCTGAAGAACACCAGCCTGACCAACCAGCCATGAGGGAGGGAGGCATGTGCAGCTGACGACATTGATGAGGCTTAGGTAGATGCAGGAGAACTGTGAGTATACACAAGAATTTTTAGGTTATGGGATAGCATTCACAGTGTTTGACCTTTCATAGTGCTTATAGCTTTTTGTTCCTTCTTCCAAAGCTGACATTGCCTTAGATTCTTGAGGCAACTTTATACGTGGGCAAATAAAACCTATAGAGAACCTGCAAGATTTCTTCTGCCGCGTGGTATCTCTTTGAGCTAACCTTCATTACTTGCTAAAAATCTCAACAGTCAAGGAAACCAAAGCAAAGAGGAAGAGAAAGCTGATTGTGGACAGTGTGAAAGAACTGGACAGCAAGACTATTCGAGCCCAATTAAGTGACTACTCTGATATTGTTACTACTTTGGACTTGGCACCTCCTACTAAGAAACTGATGATGTGGAAAGAAACTGGTGGAGTTGAAAAGCTTTTCTCTCTGCCTGCACAGCCTTTGTGGAATAACAGGCTACTGAAGGTAATGTTTTTGTGCAGCTTCATTTCTAAATGGACTATATTCAAAATTGTGCCTCATATATAGTAAACATCATCATATGAACAGCTATATAGTGATAGCAGTATTTTTTTTAATCATTAAAAGAACTAATACCAATGCTTAAAATATTTTTCAGTTACAGAAATAAAAGATTTTTCTTTTTAATGTTACTGCCATGGAGCAGATAGCCCATAATTACTTGATCTGAAATGAAATTAAGGACACCGAGAACTACAGTAGTGAATAGTGTAACCTTTCCTCTCTAGCTCTTTACTCGTTGTCTTACACCCCTGGTACCAGAAGACCTAAGAAAGAGAAGGAAAGGTGGAGAAGCAGACAACCTTGATGAGTTCCTTAAAGACTTTGAAAACCCAGAGGTTCCGAGAGAGGAGCAGCAACAACAACAGCAACAGCAGCAACGAGATGTCATTGGTTTGTGTCTTGTCAAAGATGCTTCACTTTCCCTCGGAGTTTCTCTTTTGTGGTTCATATTAAGTCATCAAAGATTATGAATGAAACAAAGAGCTTTGTAATGGTTGTTTAGCTTGATATACAGGCTGATTTAAAATAGCTTTTGTTCCTAGAAGACACTTAGAGATTCAGTTTGATCTAGTGGATTTAAAGGGCATTGGATTGGATTGTATGCACATCTGTACCAATTCTATTCAAGTCACTGCAAAAGATATGCAGGCTGTTAAGAGTGCTCAATTCTAAATTAATAGCAGATTGGACTTAGTGATGTAATTTCAAACTGTACCAAAGTATCTAAAACTGGGTTTGTTGTGGGATATAGATGAACCTATTCTGGAAGAACCAAGTCGTTTACAAGAATCGATGATGGAAGGCAGCAGAACCAACCTGGATGAATCTGTTATGCCACCCCCACCACCTCAGACAGGTGTTAAACGCAAACTGCAGCAAGTAGAACCAGAGCCAGTGTTACCTGTGAGTAAGACTTCTCTTTTTTTTTTTTTTTTTTTTTTTTTTTTTTTTTTGAATGAGAAGTGGGTAGTGTCTTTGAACAAAAAGTGACACAGATTTGAGTTACTAGCTTTCTGTGGCGTTGAGATACGCTGGAGTAGCATCAGAATCTTTGTCTCTGGGTAGTCTTTATGGTGCTTTTCTTAAGTGGAAAGCTTACTGAAACATTTAAAATGTAGGTAGAATAAAGAAGTGGCATTGTTTTCTCCAGAAAGTCTTTGAGGAGTAAAGTGTATTGCTTACAAAGCTTCTGCTTGGCAAGTGTATATGAACAGCTTTCACTGACAAAGAAAGGACTGTGCTAACTACACAAATTTCCTTTTTAAGATAGTCCCAGTGTTCTAAGGTTAAGGGTTCAAAGAAAAACTTTGGTCTTCAGGAAATGTTTAGTAGTTGAGTTATGAGTAGGTCTGAAAACTAGCTCCTGTCTACCTCTTCTGTAAAAGCTGTGATGCAGTGTGAAAAGAAACCATATTTGTGAAGGGGAGAGGAAATGGGCAAAATGAAAGGTGTGTTCTTTTTC
This sequence comes from Podiceps cristatus, assembly GCA_000699545.1. Lineage (NCBI taxonomy): Eukaryota > Metazoa > Chordata > Aves > Podicipediformes > Podicipedidae > Podiceps > Podiceps cristatus. Next base: position 17,657 of record JMFS01052653.1, on the reverse strand, counting down.
TGAATGCTTACCTGGTGAGAACAGTTTATGCTGTCTTTCTCATATTTGTGCATTTTTTAACACCACTTTTCACATGTTTCTTGGCTAACAGGTTGTTCACTGTAGAATGAGACTGCTAGATGTTAATTATTTTCTTAAAACGGGTGGCAGCTGCTGCTCCTCTTGGCCGTGTTGTCGGGTGAAATTGGCATCGGCTTGTTTGTACTTTGTTAAAGTCAATGCTGTTGGTGTGTGTTGAGAATTCTTTGGTCACATCACCCAGATCAGGCCTCTAGCAACATACCTGTAGTGATAACCTGCTGTATGACTCTAAAACAGAAGTTATTTTCGGGTATGTGTAAGAACAGTTTCAGGTGTCAAGGTAACTTTACTGGCAAAGACCTCTGTATAGATTCAAGGGGAGAACATAATTTTATTACAACTGACTACATAAATCCTATTAATCTGCTTTTCTGGATTTTTCTCTCAATATAAATATCTTCTGAGAATGATACTTGAGCACCAAAGTCATTCATACATTTTTGGAAACTTTACAAAGTACCTGTGTTTTAATTCCTTCATGCTTGTATTGCAAAGAACAACATTTGGATATTTTGAAGATGTCTTTTTTCCAGTGAGTTGAAGTGTGTTCATGTAGCACTGCATCTGGTTACGTGGGATTCTAAAGTTGCATCTTTTGATCCAAGAAATGAGATCAGTTGTTTGGATGGTGGACTAATTGAAGTTATTGGAAAGCCTTTTTCCTTATAGTGGTATCATAATTTCTGGTTTGTGTGACTCTAAAGGGTTAAAAATACATGCATGGAGAGTAAAACAACAAAAAAGATTTTCATTTTTCAGAAATTAAGAATTCTGACAAGTGGCTAAGGTTTAGAGACTTGGATTTTGTGAAACTGGCTGGTAGCATCAGTATTCTATTGTAAAGCACTTAACAAATGATGCTGTTTAACTGTATTTTATACTCTTAAAGCATCCACCATCACAACAGCTGGAAATACCACCTGTAGAAATGCCTCCAGAAGAGCCCCAAAACATCTGCCAGCTAATACCAGAGCTAGAACTTCTGCCAGAAAAAGAGAAGGAGAAGGAAAAGGAGAAGGAGGAGGAGGAGGAAGAGGAGGTAAGAACTGAGCTTTTAAAAGCAAGCTATATAGAAAGGGGTTGTGTGTTCCCCAGCACTGTTTGACTTTGGATTCGTTAAAGGGCATAAGAAGCCTTCAGTCCCTACTTGGGAAATTATAACCTTTGGAAACATAGATTTTAAATTTATTCTGTGACCATTTTATAAATTGCATATACATTCTGCTCTGAATTCAAGGGTTCTCCTGTTCTCATACATGGTTGGATTAAACCAATCTATGTATTTATGATGTCTTATACAAGAAGTTTTGAACTTAATTTTCTGGTTCCATTTTAAATAGTTCATGCCACTTAATAAAAGCAGACTTTTCTAAGAAAACTATCTGTGTCCTAAAATATGATAACTGAAGATGTTTCTTAGCTACAATATTTAATATTCTGTGGATATCAAAACAAACTTAACTGATTCTTTTATACCCAAAATTCATAATATTAAATTAGCTTTTAAAAAACAGTTTTATTGTTGAAAAAAGAATGTATCTGGACATGTGAAGTTTCCTTCTGTAACAATTCACATGCACAAAGAAATGTGAATTACTTTCATCAAGATGACTTTCCTAGCAATGTAAAAGCTGTTAGAATACAATGCTTTCAGTTGGAAGGGACCTGCAATGATCATCTAGTCCAACTGCCTGACCACTTCAGGATGTTGCTGAACACAGAGAAATATTACTTTAAAGTAGCACAATGAAGAAGAAATACATGCTGACTTAATTTTGAGAAATATAATATTTGGCCAAACAGTTTTTCTGCACAGTTTGAGGCTCTTAAGACTGGAAACAAAGCAGATATGATGAAAGCAACAAATCCAAGCAGATAATTTTTTTAATTGCTGATTTGGAATAAAGCTTTAATTTTAAAAGTCAGATAACACATCTTCTGTATACAAGTCCTGTTCTGTGTAGGTAAGTGCTTCGTCGGACATGGGGAGCTGAGTTGTTCCAGCTGGCCTTCGCAGCTTTTAACAACAACCTGTTTTCAATGGTTCTGTTTCCACAGTGAAATGAGAACATGTCTGTGTTTATTAATGTTTGCAAAATAAAAGCATTGTTGATAACATGCTCAATACTAGCAATCCTAGACTAGACTTAGTGTCTCTCTTCGTTCAGTTGTCATGACTCAACTTCTTTGTGTTACTAATTATCAGCAGAACATTTTGAGGTATCATCATAGTGGCAGGCAGCCTTACTTAAGGATACCTCAGCCTATGTATGTGTCTCTTCTGCCTCACTTCCTGCCTCTCCTAGATGTATCCTGTGACTCAAGTTGTCTAACCCTTCTGTCTTGATAAAAAGAAAAAGCTCTGGTGATACCTAGAAATATTTCTTATTTCATAACTCAGTGGATGAAAATATTATTGTTTTGTAAATGTGTGAATTTTGGTGGTTTGCAGGAAGAAGATGGCACAGGGGGTGACCAGGATCAAGAAGAAAGGAGATGGAACAAGAGGACTCAACAAATGCTTCATGGACTTCAGGTACACATGATTATTTACGTTCTCTTAAAGTAGCTTTTGAGTGTGCCTGTCAACACTTTTGACCTGAGTTAAAAGGTTAAGAAAGAACTTTCTTTGCAGTAGATGTTACAGACTTAAAATACCAGTTCTATCTTAGAGAGGGGAAAAAATGCTTGTAATCGATTAAATCATAATATTGCCACTTTATTCCAAAGAATATTTGAAGTAAAATTTTTTACTTAACTTTTTTTCAGCTTTTTATGTCCACGCTTGGTGTGCAAGTAAGACTCCTCAGAATTCAAATTTTAAAATAATTGGGTTTTATTGTGTTTTTAATTAAATCTTAGCACCTCTGACTTTTTGCTATATGACCCTAGGCAAACCCCATCAAGGTCTAGGGATAAAACCATTTTAGAGGATGTTTACTCTCAGCCAGGCTGGTTTGAAGACTTCCATGCTATGATAAGCTGAATCTACAACAACTGTGGGAATCTGACCTTGGCTGAGGTGCAGTGTTACTTTTCAGCATGTGGCGTCAGTCTGCACAGACTTTGTAGGATGGATAATCTTTGTAGGATGAATTCTTGCTTGCTAGAACTAAAGAGGGGTTTTTTGATGAGATAACTGAACACCCCAAGTATACACTTGAACTTAAGTGCAAACTGCTGGCTGTTTGCATAGAGGTCTCTGTATGTGTATTCCATATATTCTTGGACTACCTTTTGCCTTTCAATCTAGTTTGCAGTTCCTACCACTTTCTTCCCTTGAAGATTTTGGCAGCTCCTGAGATTCTGCTGTCACTGAGGTGTTTCACTTCTGTCTCTCTAAGCTGTTTTTGTTTTCCACAGTCATCCCCACTTTTTTGTGAAATTGGTAGGCTCCGTCTCTGCTGATAAAAGCTCATTGTTATTGTATCTCTGAACTTCCAATATAGTGAGGGCAGGGGAAATGCTGCTGAGTTTTCAGTAAACTGAGATTTAGTCGTATTTTGTATTCTAAGTTTCTCAAAAATGATATAATCAACCAAAAGCTTTACATTTCTGGAAAATGTTACTAGAGTTATATTGTAAGAATTACCAGTTTACATCTCCAAACAACGAAACCTTAATTTTGAACTCCTAGAGAGCCTTTATGACACTTAAATACACTTAAATGTAGTTCAGATTACGTTGTAAACTAATGTGATTTAAGGTAGTTCTTTTGCACATCTGCAAGAATTCTGCTAGTTTAAGTAAGATAGTTTGTTGTTGTGGTTTAACCCTGGTAATCAGTGAAGTCCCACACAGCTGCTCACTCGCTCCCCTTGGTGGGAGGAGGAGCAGCATCAGGAGGGTAAAGGCAAGAAAACACACAAGTTGGGATAAAGACAGTATAACAGGTAAAGCAAAAGCCCTCACACACAAGCAAAACAAAAGAAGGAATTCATTCCCTCCTTCCCATTGGCAGGCAGGTGTTCGTCCACCTCCAGGAAAATGGGGCTTCGTTACACGTCATGGTTATTTGGGAAGACAAATGACATGACCCTGAATGTGCCCACAGCCCTCTTGCCCCCAGCTGTGGCATGGGGTATCCCTTCGGTCACTGGGGTCAGCTGTCCTGGCTGTGTCCCCCCCCAACTCCTTGTGCCCCCCCAGCCTACTTGCTCCAAAACAAAAACATTTGCTCTCTTGCAAAACATAGCACCATATGAGCTCCTGCGAAGAAAATTAACTCTGTCCCAGCCCAAACCAGTAGAACTTGCTTAAAAATAATTTTTAAAGTATACAGATGTTTAGTTGGTAATGTTGTGTAATGTTTTTCTGTCTGAATGTTGCATCACTGTTTCTGACAAGAGCTTCAGAATTCTCTTTGGGCCATGTATAGCTTTCCCTCCCTCCCTCCCCCCACTTCTTTCTTCTATGTGCCCAAAAGAGCATCACACTGGACGGCTGAAACATTTAAGTCTGTAATGAGATTTGAAGTTAAGATCTGTTCAATATAAAGTAATTTAGTTTGGCCAGCCTAATATCTTTTCATCTAGTAGATATTCCAGCGCAGATGGTTCTGTTTTAAATCGAAGATGTGAGTTGTTCTAGCCAGCAAACAGATGTATCTTCCTGATTTTTATTCTTTTTATATTCTGACCAAGACTGTGAAAAAAGTGACTTTGGGAACTTTCAGGCAAACAAAAGGAGTTTTAGAAATAAAGAGGTTTTCACGTTGGTGAAAATCATGCATCTTCTAAAGAGCCTTAGCTCTCAAAATTTTGTTTTAAACAATAGATCATGATTATTTTTGGAGTTATTTTTATTTTGAGAAATAAACCAGGATTTTTCGTTCCTATTTAAACACTTGTCCTGTACTAAAAAACAACTGGCTAGCTATTGGTGCAGAAGGAAAACCTTGTGCTATACTACAGTGTTTCTGGAATATGTGACTGTAAGTTGCACAGACTCAAGATTGACTTTTCACACATCTCGGGGAAGCCTACTTGGTTTTGTTTAGATTAGATCCATATAGAAATTCTCATGTACATGTTGTACTGTCCCCATCCAATGTTGAGTCCTTCACGATCCCTCACGGTGTCCTGGGGGTGACAACAACCAGAATGTCGCCAACGGACACTCTTGTTTGTCTGTTTAATTTGTGGCATCTCTATTTAATTTGTGGTATCGATGTTTGTGTCTTTCAGAGAGCTCTTGCTAAGACTGGAGCGGAATCTATCAGTTTGCTGGAGCTGTGCAGAAATACAAATAGAAAACAAGCAGCTGCAAAATTCTACAGTTTCCTGGTACTTAAAAAACAGCAAGCTATAGAGCTGACGCAGGAGGAGCCTTACAGTGACATCATTGCAACACCTGGTCCCAGATTTCATATTATTTGAATGGTTAGATACAGCAGAGCTAGTGTTCGTTTCACTAGTGCGTACGTGTATTGCCCCATCTGTAGGGCCCACAAGACCATTGCAGAAAATTTAGATTTTATTGTCTGTATAAAGTCCTTGGTTTTCTTTTTGGGTTATTTTGGTTTTGTATTTTAAATTTACCACTTAAAATTTTAGTGAAACTGCTGGGGTGGGTGGCTTGAGTTCCAACTGCAGAAACCAGGCAGCTCAAGGACCCAGATGAAGATTGTTTTAACAGCTCAGAGCAGATGTGTGCAATATTGGTGCATGTAATGTTGAGTATCAATGACAATGTCTTACGATAATTTGACTAGTTGATTCAGTAGTGATATTTTTAACCTCTACAAGTGAACCTGAATGGCCAACCTATTGTCTGATTAAAAACTTTGCCAAACTCGTCTAAAATGTCCGGTCTGCTTCTCATAGTCGTCGGGTTTTTTCCCCCTTCCCTCGCTCTGTGTGCATACCGTGGGTCTCCTACAGCTGCCAATATGAAAGGTCGGGCCCAATACGTCGGCGTCCTTTGTCACTGCGTTTTTGCAGTCAGATTTTTGTAGCCCTTGATGCTAAGGGGAAATGGGTGTCTGTGGAAAGCACTTCCTCTACGTGATACTATGACATACATGAAAGGACAGAACATGTGTTAAGCATTTTAGACGAAACATTCCTTTTCACTTATCACCTCATTATGGTCCACTACTGATAATGGCTAATTACTGTTAATAAGCGTCAAATAAAAACTCTAGTCATTTCATTTAAACTTTAAGATATCAAAACGCTTTAGGTTTGTTAGAGCTGTATATAAACTCCAGACTTTTTAAAACAGACTTCTAGATTGTAAATTATCTGATTTTTATTAAGCAGGCATATGAAGATAAGAATAAGACAAGTTGAACAGATTGCCTTTGTAAAGGTGCTCAGTTCAGATACCACCTGTACCGAAAGGGCAACAAACTTGAATATTCATCTATATATACAGTACAGACAGGCACAGTTCCACTTAATTGTGTAGTGTATTAATGGCTCTTTGGATATATTTATGGTTTTAGTATCAGTTTTTCCAATAATGCACACTCCTGTGTTCAAAACATTTTATCAGTTTTGCAAAAGAAGTCCCACTAGATTTTACTTACAAAGAATGAAGCTTTACTGTTAGAGCAGGTCGCACCAGAAATTATGTGAATATGTTGATTATGGAAACCTGTCTTAACTTTTTTTAGGGCAAAATTATTCACACTGAAGGTTCTGGTTTTAATGTTGGCACTTTTGTGAAATAATTCTGGGACTCTGAGATTTCAGTGTATACTCAACTGTAAAATTATGTGAATGTTTAAAAAAATCTGAGACTACATGATGACCATGTTTTAATAATCCTTGAAAAAGTTAATTGTATAAAGTTACTGCAGCTTTATTTTCAACATGATGTGCCTGTAAAACCATGATTTTTCCCCTTTGTAAAAAGAGACATTGTAGATAACTTGAATGTTTAATTATAGAAAAGGTCATTAGTTTCTTGTTACACATTTTTAGTCTGTTTTTGTTGCTTTTCAAGGTTAATATTCTTGAAAATAGTTGATGCTGTTATGTATAACTTTTCTAATAAAAGTTGTGTTATAAGCTGTTAGGTATTAGCTCTGTGTTTTCTTTTACCATCTTTCTTTTATGCAGTAGAGACCTAGTAGTGAGAGGGTGCTTGTTCTGGTGTCGGGGGTGGAAGTGTAACAGTTCAGCTCTTTGAGAGATGTAAAGCGTGCATACGTAAAGAGATTTGCCGTTAGGAAGGAAGAGTTATTTCACTGGCCGTACTGTGGTTGCGTTCAAGCCTTCCATGCTTGGAGCGGGTCCAGAGGAGGCTACAAGAATGATCCGAGGGCTGGAGCAGCTCTGCTGTGAGGACAGGCTGAGAGAGTTGGGCTTGTTCAGCCTGGAGAAGAGAAGGCTGCGGGGAGACCTGATTGCGGCCTTCCAGTACATAAAGGGGGCCTATAGGAAAGGGGGAGAATCTGTTCAGTAGGGACAATGGTGATAGCACAAGGGGTAATGGTTTTAAACTGAAACAGGGTAGGTTTAGGCTGGATATAATCATAGAATCATAGAATGGTTGGGGTTGGAAGGGACCCCAAGGATCACAGAGTTCCAACCCCACTGCCACAGGCAGGGCCACCAACCTCCAGGCCTGGACCTACACAAGGGTGCCCAGGGGCCCGGCCAACCTGGCTTTGGTGGTGAAGCACTGGAAGGGGTTGCCCAGAGAGGTGGTGGAGGCCCCATCCCTGGAAACATTCAAGCCCAGGTTGGACGGGGCTCTGAGCAACCTGATCTGGGTAATGGTGTCCCTGCTCGCTGCAGGGGGTTGGACCAGATGGGCTCTGGGGGTCTCTTCCAACCCCAACTGTTCTATGGAAGTCTGTGCTGAAAATTAGGGGAGACTAGCTATAAAATGTGATTCATCTCCATGCCAGCCCCTTCAGAGGGCCAGAACATACCCAGCTTGAGTTCTTCCAGCTCTACTGCTCCCTCGCTTTGGAATTGGCTCTGCCTGGGGGTGTGTCAGTGCTTCCGGAGTTAGGTGCTCCTGGGGGATCCAGGCACCGGCACCCAAGCCTGCAGGAGTCCCTCTGGTTACCTGCAGCGCTTACGCAGAGCCCGGGGTTGTGAATTCTCTTCAAGGTGGGCTGATGCTGGATCCCGTAAACCGACTTAATCTGGGCTGCACACGGAAGGGGCTATGGTGGAAGCAGCGGGGCTGCTCTGGTTTGTGCCGTAGGGCGTGCAGGGTGCAGGCTGGCCTGTTGCACCGGGAAATGAGGACTTGGGTCTTCATTCCTGTGGTTAAAGCTCTGTAAGGGAAAGATTCAGCACCGAGCTAGAGGAGCTCGGGTACTCTGCTTAGAACAAAAGATCGCTTTTCTGCCTTTTTGTTACGTCAGTAATCTAGGACGTTTATCAGCCTTGCTCCTGGTTCCACCGCTGTGATCAGCACTCGTGACAAGTTGATTTTGCACAGATGTAGACTCCTGAGGACACTAAATACAGTCTGAGGCAATGAATGCAATTGCTGCTTTACAGCGTGCAGGACTTGTTACTGGCTTTGAACGCGGCCTGCGAGTAGTACTGACAGTCTGACGCTCCTTGGGAAGCAGGCTTCGCAGCAATACGCTGACCAGCTGTTGAGTGAGGTCTAAGGAATGGTGATGGGCTATGGATCTGCACTCTTGTGTTTCTCCCGTATCTCCAAGAAGTGTATTTCCCTGCTCTGCTATTGTGCCGACATGAGGAGAGGCAGAAAGGCTCTGTTGCACAGCATTTACCCTGTTTTCCCTATGACTGCTGTTCTTTACAAAGGTATCAGAGTATGTAAAAAAAAAAAAAAAAAAAAAAGTCAGCATCTGCATTTTATTACAGTTTCTCTTCAAATAAATGTCTAAACGGTTTTAAAGGAATCGGCCGTAAGCATTCAGTTCATTTTTACTAGATAAGAAGCCGTTTTCCTAGCAGCTCTGAGAGTAACACCATCTACTTTTCAGAAACATATCCTTTAGTGAGGGATTTCAGTTTGATCGGTAACATTACCGTAAAATGTATTTCTTGCTGCTTTACCGTTCAGGCTGGAATGTCTCTAGTGTGTTTGGCTATAGCATTACACTGCATCAGCGAGGGGAAGGAACTGCTGTGAATACCTCTCGCTGCTCCGGCTTCCCCGCTGCCAGCAGGTTTGTTCTGTCTGCACATCTGAGTATTTACATCAGCGATAACTATGCGTGCCCTGCTTTCCACATTACTCCTTTTTGGTGGGTGAAAAAGAAAACAGTTCATGAATCTGAGGAAAAATACTCCTGCGAGGAGTTGCAGTTGTTGAATGAATTCCTGCCCTGCACGTCTGACCACCTTGGAGGCAGCTCCAGCTCTCCCTCGAGAAGGCTCTGTTCTCATTCCAGCCGGGCGGAAGGGAGGAAGTCAGGCAGGTAATGCTGTCTGCATCTGTAGGTTTAATAGCTCGGCTTGTGGGAAGGGTACGAGTAGAGGACTCTTCGTAATTCACAAGGCATTTTACGAGGCAGGTTCTAACTTACCTTCAGCCGATAGTTTTAGCTATCACTGGAACTCCCACTTCAGGACTTTAAACCAACTTGGTTAGCAACCTAACTGGCAGCTGTCATGCATAACTTGGCTCCAGGGACTTTGTTGGAGGGTCAAGTATATGGTGTTGCCTGTGCCTGTCTTCTGTAGACACTGCCTTTTCTGGAATAAAACCCCAAAGGCTTATTCTCGACTCCCTGTTGTCATCCCAGTGCCACAGGTGTGTCTGTGTGGTGGTACCTAACAGACTTCCTCAGGCGGGGGGAGTGGGCTTCTGGTAACCTGTTTCCAAAGCTCTTGAGTCTCCATCACTTGTGGATCACATTTCCTCAAGTGGTTGTCATGTTCCTGCTTGTGCTATTCCAAAGGTTTTCTTTTGTTACACCTACAAGAATGGGCTAGGCTATATACTGTGAACTTCTGCAAGATGAATATATAGAAAAGCTAAAGGACCAGGAAAGAGATTGTCCCCACACTCAAGGAAGAAAAGACGATTCTCTCTGCATTTCTTGCTAACCTCTGAACATCTGATAAAGCCACCGGAGAGACAAGAGAAGGAGATAGGAAAAGAGAAGGTTTTCCCTCATTATTCTCACAGGAGTGTTTTTTACATTTGTTTCAGTTCAAATATTTTCATGCAGAGTCCAAAAAAAATGCAAAAACACAGCTAGGAGAAAATATTCATATTAGCCAAACATTATTGTTAATGTTGTGTTATGAGTAGAATAAAGTGCCAGAAACTTTCTGGGAGAACACACCCTCCAATTTCATCTGGCCCTAGCTATTCCCCAGCAGCCAGGAAGGATACAAGAAGTAGTTTGGCTGTCGTGAGCAAGGTCTCTACATGTTCTCCCCTCCCCAACCTTCCCCCCTCCCCCTTTTTCTTGTTTGCCCAACTTTTGTTTTCAATAAAAACATTAAACATCATAACATAGCCTGAAACTAACATTAAATAATTGAAGATGGTGTGGTTGACCTTTAATCATGGCTGTTTATAGACGTTGTTTAACATTGATCAAGAATACATGTGATGAGAAACACAGATTTTCTCATGACACTTAGCATCCTTCTAGAGCAGCCGGAGGTTTAGAGCCACTAGCGTTCTCCGTGCCAGGACTCCTCTCTGAATTCCACCGTTCTGCTACCTACTTTCTTGGAATACTTTCCCCCTTCATTGCCTTGTAATGCCCAGGTAGTGCTGGCAGTTACTTGTACAGTTTAGTTCTCTAGGTCTGGGGATGGTGGGAACTGATTCAGGGTAAAACCCACCAAAAGAAACATGTTTTTTCCTCCAGCTGGATCAATTTCTACATCCTGCGCACTGGGCAGCCGCACAGAAACTTGTGCCAGCATAACACAAGAAGCACCAGGCAGGAGAATAGAGAAGGGAAGGGGTGAGGATTGCTTTTTGGGATGGCTGCGCCAACTTTGCATGTATTTTAAATCAGTCTAAGAAAATTATTCACAATAATGCTGTTGGAATTCAGGAGTCGCAGCACTGGCTGAAAACGGTGGATTGGCATGTTTACCATCAACTGCTGCACCAGTGTTAATATTCTGATTTTCCAAGGCAAAAGTTGAATGTTCTCCCTCAAATCGGGTATTTCTATGACAGAGCTCAAGTCCAGCCTCTGCCAGAGGATGTGTCTGCAGTAGCTTTCTCTTCATTTTGTGAAAGTTAATATATCCAGTCCTCGCGTTACTTGAGCGTAAGCCAGAATTAGAGTCAATGTGCGCTTCACAGGCAGCGTGTACCACACATCGCAGTGGATCGTTAACTCTGAAACGAAGGTATCGGGATACCGTAAACCGTTCCACAGCTGAGCATTTTTGCAGAAAAGTTCAGCTAAATTTGTTTTTGTACAAACTAAACTGCTTCTCATATTCCTTGACTACGGGACTAATCTCCAAAACAAAAGAAATGCTGATGTTTAAGGAATAAGAAACCACAGTCAATGTTGTGAGAAAAAATAGAAGGAGAAGCAGCATAGCATTTGGATTCAAAACCCAAATTTGATGTTTAACTTAGGAATGTTTATCTGATTGGTCAAATAACTGATGAGAGACCCTGAAAATAAACTAAATGTACTATTTTGCATTTTGTAATTACATGAATGCAAACTTGCAGCTAGTCTTGATGATGCTGAGGGAGGCAGCAACGAGCCAGAAAAGGCATGAAAAGGTTTGTTATGGTGGCAGCTACTTAGCAACACAGGCTGCAGGTTTTCCTTGATCATTTCTCAAGACTGAAATAAGTGAGGAAGACACTGGGTGCTTCCAGTGCTAAGTTTCATCTTCACATCTGTCAGAAGCGGTTCCAGTTCGTTAATTGTGGCAGTCTGCTCCCTGCAGTGAGAATTGGGGCTGCGATCTTTGTTGCCTTCACCACCGAGCCTGTGGAATTACAGGAGGCTCTGTCAGGAGCTGAGCAGATAGCCCTAACACTAAAAAAGTTTAAAACCAAGCCCAAGAAGAGCAGACCCGCTCCATGCAAGAGGAATGCATCAGGAATATTTAACCGGTCCTTCACATCAGCAGCAATGCCACCGTTTTTCCCGTCTCGCTTGTGCTGTGCCCTTGGCAAGGTGACGTGACCGTCGGAGCGTTGCGGATGTTTGACAGGTTTTACTGATTACCAACGAGCTGCTTTTGATGAGGCAGAACTGAGCAAGCGGCTCAGCCCCTGGTGCACACAACCGCGGAGGAAGTTTGGGATGCAGCTCGTACTCCCTGTCCCGATGGCCAAGAGCTGTTCCCTCGAGGGCAGAGGCAGATGGCTCCCAACAGGCAGAGCCTGGGGACAAGGAGGCTGAGCCTACCTCAGGGAGGAGTGTTAGGTCTGGCTAGATAGGTATGCCTGTAATCTTCCCTAAAGTTATTTTGCATTCATGGCAGGCTTCGTTCTTCTGACTCAGTAAGCACCATTTCTGTTAGGGAAAGGCCCTTCCTGTTCAGTGTGATCTGCAGATCATTCACGCCCCGAGGGAAATACAGTGGGTACCAAAACCAGCCAGATGTGCCGGGCATAGGTGTAGTGGAGCCTAAGGCTGGACTAAAAGCGAGAGGACTGTGGATTTTAATCACAAATGAGGTGGAGGCGTAAGGTCTGCCAGCTGCAGAGGCAACGCAGCAGGATGAGAGCCAGGGCCTGCGGTTCGGCTGTGTCTGTAGCCGCGACACCTACCTGAACGTTATTCCAGGACCCAGCACGAGGATGTGACATAGTTACACACGCATCCTTTCTGAGCGCACAGGGGAAAGCCTTGGCCTGACTGTTCTGCTCAAAGGGAAAATGGATGCTCCTATGCTGCAGCCCCAAGCCTGGTGCTCAGCTGTGAGCTGCCAAGAGCTCCCTGACAGCCTTGGGCCCAGGCTTTGCCTCCTCCATAGGAGCCCACCTATTCCTCAGGATGCACCACATGAGGACGTGCATGTAAACACTCCTCCGTGAACGGCCCTTGGCCAGTCCCCTGGCCTTGAAGTGCCCGCTCTCCTTCCTCGCCAGCCGAGGAATTTCCCAGCCTTTCCTACTAGAAATCCCGGCCGTCGCTAACCAGGGGGAAGCCCAGGTGGGAGAACCCCATGAAGATGACTGAGGTACATGCCCTGCCATGTCACTCCTGTCTCGTCACCTCCAGCACGTCACGGATGCAGAGGAAAGTCAATACTCTGTTCCCTCTCACAGCACGATGGGGAACAGAGCATGCCTTGTAGTAGGAATGTGAAAACAATGCAACTTTTAAGCAGAAATCAAGGCGGTTTCATCCGTACCTTACACAGATGTGTGTAATGAATGCTCGTCCATGACTCTTACTCCTGCTCCAGTGGAAAGGTATCAATTTAGCACCAAGTTTTAAATCCAAAGGGGTAACTTAAGATGTTACAGTAAATTTAGGACTGACATTTAAAGAAAAAAATAGTTTTTAAGGGCATTGGACTAGCCTGCTACAAAAACTGTATATTATTTTAAATCTTCAGCTTCTAAACAATGCCATCCAAAATAATTCTGTTCCAAACACAGGAGGTAGAAATGCAGCTTAACCAAAAGGTACAGGTAGCAATGAAGCAGTATGTTCATGAAGTTTGATTGCAGAACAAATTGGCTCATAATTTGACAAGTCATCACTACAATACATAGTCTGCACGTGTTTAGACATCCTCCTATGACCAGCTTCTAGATCCCAGCTAAATGTAGCAGAAGTAGCTAGCTTTTAAAATAATCCCTTACAAAATGTGATTTCTCCATTTTTTTTTTCCCTTCAATCAGCTAGATTAGTTCTTTTTCAGTCTTAAGGTTTAGGACCACAATAAAGTCTGGTAGGTATGAGTTCTTGATGAAAGCCATGTAATGGTGGGCAAAAGGCCAAGAAAAGAAGATTTAAAGGAGTTAATTTCCTGCCAACCGAAGGATGTGTGTTAGGTCACATGTATTTATCTTCCGTCATGACTCCATATTTCCTTCTGGAAGGGGAAAGAAACTTATCTTCATGGCATTTCTGCACTGATGCTTCAATTTTTAGAGGACCTCACTGTAAATGAAGGACCAAGAATCTAAGCAGGCCAGGCAAGGATCTTAAATTATCAAAATATTTAAAATAATATGAGCTGGAGACAGTCCACAGAAAAATGTCATCAGCTGTCTGCTACCATCCTAAATATCTGTCTGCACCCCCACCAGGGACTGAGCTAACCTATTCCCTGAGTGCCTGGATTGGTCTCACAGAGCCAGAAACCTTTCTTGGAAAAAGTCTTTCTCGGAAATCACATTCCTGAATATTCTTTTCATGAGTCTGCAATTGTAGTCACTTGGCTCTCAGTTATTTTTCTCCAGTGTTGGCAATTTGTTGTTTCTCTCAAATGTTCATCTGGCTCTGTTTTGCTTAATCGTGGTGTCTCCCAAAGGTCTGCACTAATGAGTTTCTACATTCGTACCATATGCTTTCTTTGCCATGGAGAAGTTTAGTTGTATAGAAAACAGATTTTGAGACTCTTTCTATTCCCTTCTTCTCCTATCCTCAAATCTGAAAGGTCTTCTAGTCAGAAGAGGCTTCTTGGGTCCCTTCACTCTGCTAGTTAGAATCAGATCACATCTTAAAAGTGCTCCCACATAAATTAGATATGTGGCAAAACTTTGAAAAGAATTGTCTGATTCCTTCTTGATTTGGATCTAGGTTAACTAGCTTTTTTGGAGCCTTCATTTGAAATCCCAGAGGCCAAGGTCATCCACACACTCAGAAACTGGTGGCAACTACAGGCGATAAGAGCCACCAGCTTCCCACCAAAGGAGCTGTGCTTCTCAGGGTGGCATTTACAGCCAGGCGAGATGGAGAAGGGTGACTGCTCCTGAGCGAGGGGAGGTTTCAAAAGGTTTTAGGAGGCTCAAGGTAGCGAGAGCATCATCACTGGAGCACAAACCTCTTCTGGAGATAATAACAGCTAGCAAAGGGAAACACCCAAACTACTCAACTGATAAAAACAACCCATAAGACCTAAGTATCCTGGACAGAGAATATAAAATCTCGTTTAAAATTATCCAGTTAGGAAGAAGCCCAGGAGGGAATGTTCTTTACAAGAAAGTCACTGGAGGACTATTATTCCCACCCTTTCTGGCAATTGCTCCCTCTCCACTCCCATAAATTCCCCTCCCAGGGCACTCCTGGCACAGATCTGCTATCAAAGGCAACACTTAGCTTAGCGAAGCATCACAAATCCAGCTCCAGTAGCATAAAAGAGTTCCCCCCCTGCATTTTCCCCATATGAATCACTTTGCTTCTACTTTTCTCTTGTAGATGCAATGGAAGCAGTGTTCAAATGACCTTCCAGTTTTTTAGAATCCTCTTAGACTGTCCATCAAGTTGAAAATGTATGTGAGGCCCGTTTGCTCATCTAGGTTTGTGCATGACCTGTTCTGTACAAAACACTATCAGTTGGCTAGAACGTAGGGACATATGGAAGAACCTGGTGCTTTTGGCCCTAAGAGAAGCTGCAGGAAGGAAGATGGTTCACTCCAAGACACAAGAAAGTGTCAGGACACTTTCTGGGCAGGGAGCCATTCACGTACTGACCACATGTGAAGTATGGGAAGATGTTGACTGTCCTGAAGGATGATGACAAGGACAGTGTTGTTGACATACACCGGGGCTGTGAGGGAAGTGTGCAGAGAAGTTTGTATTGGTGGGCATTGGGAACATGTGGCAGAACAGATTTGTTCAGATGAATTTTGGGGAGGAACAACGGTTTTCTTATAGTCAAGGAGCTTCTTAGACATTTTTCTTGGGTTTTTTGATGGTACCAGATTAACAAGAGCATCACTCCCTGATATCCTTCAGAAAAACACAATTTTCTGCTCCCAGAGGCTGTCATTTCTCAACCTGTTTGTTACCGGAGGCTCAGGCAGGTCTGATGCACTTTGTCACCGTCCCAGAGCAGCACCCAGGACAGCCACCCTCCTTAGCAGTGCTGCCAATTACAGCCCATCAGGAGGTTGTGCTGGACCTGCCTTTGCATCCCTTCGTGGCACTGAGGTGGAACCTCAGACCCTCTTGGTGATCAGAGTTTCATCTAAGCAAGAAACTGACCACAGCTGAAGTTCACTGGTCATGTCCTGCCCTCTCCGCTTTGCAAGTCTACTGGCAAGTAACAAATGCATTAACACCAGGGGATGGCATTTTACTCTGAGACATTAACTAACTTTCAGGGAATTGTACCAAATCATAGCAGATTATTTAGGCACTGCCAGAAGAGCAGAAGACAAAACTGTGCTTATGATGTCTCCAAGATACCAGCTCCAGCTTGTCTGCTGAACTTACTGTTGCTACATTATTTTACAGCATTTGAGATTTTTGCCCAGGTGTTTGTCATATGTATTTTTTCAGTTACTATGGATTTTCTAATTGTCTAGTTTTGCTTGGTTTTACAGACACTTCCCAGTGTTCAGGGTGCTTTAATATAAACCTGGGTTTACCTGTAGGATGTCCCCTGATAAACTTCACTATCCATTGTACAAGCTCAGATTTTTCACAAGCTGGCCAGACTTCTTGAAGCAGACCAAAGTACATTGCATTAATGTATGGGAAGAGACTTAATCTACTTCTATATCCATTTTCAATAAAACACATTTTTCTCCGACAGATCTGCCTAAAACCTTTGTCTACCAACTTGAAATATATTTCTGAAAGTAATAAAATTTTCCATTACACCAGCAAAGTAGATATTAAATTTTATTTCTTTGCGTATCAGAACTCCCCATCCCTCGAGGGATGTCTTCTGTGTATCTTTGCAAACTTGATAAATGAAGTACAATGAATCCAACCGATGTCCCACCTTCAGAGGAGGGTTATTATAAAAGAGGAGGAAAAGAATGTTCCTACAGTAAATGGAAAAAGAAAAAAAATATCTCCTGTGTTTTTAGCATACTCAGAAATTTCTGGCAAAAAATGAGTACAAGGTTTTTTACTCCTGTATGTGCATGTAACTGTAAGGGCAGCTTCCCATATACTTCACTTATTTAGAGAAAACATCTCTATGATGGATGACACAACTATGTTAAAAATAACAGGGCCTGGTGATAAATTCAATGTGCAACTTTGACATACTGTCTTTCTAATACTCCATCGCCTCAGGACTTTCTCATTTCATGTATCCTGGCCTTCTCAGCTGTGGCTCTGTCTTCTTCCCTTCCCCTTTCTTTTTTTTTTCTTTTTCTTCCTTTTCCTTTTCCTTTTCCTTTTCTTTTTTTCTTTACCTTTATTAAAATCTTACTACAGGACAAATGGTTCTTTCTCTATGTCTGGGTACAGAGATCTCACCTGCTCTAGACCAAAGGCAGGTGTAAGTCTATCCAATACCACTGGAATCTTTGCTACATGGACAAAAAAAAAGTCACTCTGAGAAAGCGTGGCATCTTGTCACATGAAGCAAAAATTGGCTGAAACGCTAGTGGTGTTGAAGCAAGTGGAAATTTCCCCATGGACTTCAGTGAAGTGGAGCTTTGGTCCACTTCAGAACTTGAGACCGTGGAGCTGGGCTGTCTGGGGACAACATTCTATGGTCTGGCCAGAAACACCATTGATCATAGAATCAAAGAATGTTTTGGGT